>CANUEX010091614.1:0-40912 GCA_948099535.1 Jatropha multifida | reverse complement strand
TTTGATTTCTTCAAATTCTTTTCTCATACATTTATTTTAATTTAGATACAACACTATAATGCTTTATAATTTGCATTTTTAATAAATACACTTGGCTACTGAATGATAAATAATAATAATAATAATAATAATAATAATAATAATAATAATAATAATAATAATAATAATAATAATAATAATAATATTTATTCCAAATCCTTATTTTTGGCGATTATTATTATCCGACCTATCATAAAAAACCTATATACAAAACAGTGGTAACCCAAACATCATCCAGTGCTCACCTATACACCAACCAGTGGTAAACTTAAACCATAATCTCCACCCGAGGAAATATATTCGACCTATCATAAAAAACCTCAAACCTGACCTGAGCAAACTGGATTACTAAAGCCTCAAAATTGACCTGAGAACCTCAAATCACTAGATTAATCAAAAGCCTTAGATCAGAACTAAGCACCTTCACTTTCCAAACTGGGGCCAATGCCCAAGTCATGTCATCAAATCTTGGGTCGTGCATTGCTTCCTCTCATCCAAAAGTCTCAAACTAGACTTAAGCACCTTAGACTACAAAAAGCCCCAAACCTGACCTTAGCACACCAGATTAATAGAGCCTCAAAACTATGAGCACATTAAATTACCAAATTAATCAAAAGCCTTAGATCAAACCT
The DNA here is from genome assembly GCA_948099535.1 of Jatropha multifida. Lineage (NCBI taxonomy): Eukaryota > Viridiplantae > Streptophyta > Magnoliopsida > Malpighiales > Euphorbiaceae > Jatropha > Jatropha multifida. The sequence continues at coordinate 40,241 of CANUEX010091614.1, read as the reverse complement.
AAGCACCTTCACTTCCCAAACTGGGGGCAATGCCCAAGTCATGCCATTAAATCTTGACTTGTGCATTGCTTCCTTCTATCCAAAAGCCTCAAACAAGACATGAGCACCTCAGACTACAAAAGGCATCAAAATAGACTTGAGCACCTTAAATTACCAAATTAATCAAAAGCCTTAGATAAGACCTAAGCACCTTCTGTAACACCCTAACTCTAACCACCAGAGGAATTGTCTGCTTTGGATTATGCCAGCTCCATCCCATACTAAATCGGCAAGACCTGCACGATTTTGTCCCACAGGTGAAATGGAAAACTTCCTAGGAGGTCACCCATTCTAAGATTTCTATCAAGCGAGCACGCTTAACCCTGGAGTTCTTTTAACTCTCCAGCCATTCAACCAAAAGGTGCCTCTGATGATTAGTTACCCCCTTTTTGATATATGATCCGATTCATTCCTGTGTCTCGCATTCCACTACCCTAGCTAGCCTGCCATCCTAGAAGCTCGCTAATAACCCTCTCTACTTGCCCTCTTAGGATCGCTTTGCCGGGTCGGGATGTCACACCTTCACTTCCAAAATTGGGGGTAATGCCCAAGTCATACCATCAAATCTTGGCTCACACATTGCTTCCTTCTCACCAAAAGCCTCAAGCCTGGCCTGAGCACACCAGATTACCAAAGCCTCAAAATTGACCTGAGCACCTCAAATTACCAGATCAATCAAAAGTCTTAAATTAAACCTAAGAGCCCTTATTTCTAAAATTGAGGGTAATGCCCAAGTCATGCCATCAAATCTTGGCTCGTACATTACTTCCTCTATTCAAAAGCCTCAAAATCTAACCTATGCATCTCAAATAACCAAAAGCCTTAAAACTGACTTGAGCACATGAAAGCCTTAGATCAAACCTAAGCATCTTCACTTCCCAAACTAGGGGCAATGCTCAAGTCATGCCATCAAATCTTGGCTTATTCAGTAAAAGCCTCAAACCTAACCTGAGCATACTAGATTACCAAAGCCTCAAAACTGACCCGAGCACCTCAAATTACCAGATTAATCAAAAGCCTTAGATCAAACCTAACCACCTTCACTTCCTAGACTGGGGGCAATGCCCAAGTCTTGCCATCAAATCTTGGCTCGCACCTTGCTTCCTCCTCACCAAAAGACTCAAGCCTAACCTGAGCACACCAGGTTACCAAAGCCTCAAAACTGATTAGAGCACCCTAAATTACTAAAGTCTCAAATCAGACTTGAGCACCTCGAAATACCTCAATGCCTGAGATTAGACCTAAGCACCCTCACTTCCCAAATCGGGGGCAATGCTCGAGTCATGCCATCAAATCTTAGCTCATGCATTGCTTCCTCCTATCCAAAAAGATGTATACTGAGAAATATATCTTGAAAACTATTCTGACTTGAAAACTATTCTGAGAACTCCCACAATAGATGTATACTAATGCCCCTCTTTTGTTTGCTTCTACTAGAGAAATACAACAACAATGGCTCTACTTTATGGTTTTAGAGCATTGATGGAAGATATGCTCGAAGAACCGGAGACCCATTTTCGAACAATGCTAATAGAGCAAAATGCTTCCCTCTAGAATACTATTGCTGCACAGAGAGAGACCATTCTAGGGGAAGTAAGGACCTTGATAACTGCCAGTTAGAATGACAATACTCCTCCAAACCAGATCGGGGGATCTAAACATCATGCTGTTCTACCTAATGATGATTAAACCGCCTGAGGGTTGATTCCTGAGCTAGGGGCCACTTCTAATGTTATTGCCACCTCGAGCCAGACAGGGGATGATTCTGTCGCCCCAGATGTTAGGAAAATGATGGAGAAAATGGACAACATTGAGAAGTTCTTGAAGAGCATTAAGAAGTGTGAAGACTTGATTAATATAGACTCTCTTCCACTCTTTCCAGAGGCCATGCTACCTCTAAGTTCAAGATGCCTACCATGGACAAGTTTGATGGCCCCACATGCCTCAAGATTCACCTAAAATTGTATGTGGGTGCCCTCACTCCTCTTGTGTGAGTAATGAGCTCTTGGCTCAACTCTTCCAGCAGTCTCTCACCGGTGCTGCTCTTCGCTAGTTTGTTACCTTGGATAATGCCAAGAAGAAGACTTAGGATGAGATCTATGCCTTCAACCGACAGTACCAGTATAATGTAGAGGTTGACATTACCATGAGAGATCTAGAGACTACCAAATAGGAGCCCAAGAATCTTTCTGTTTATTTCACACAAGATGGAGAGGTAAAGCTGCCCAGATGCTTAATCGTCCTTTTGAGTAAGAACAGATTAACATCATAGTTAAGAATTTGCTCCCTTCTTATCAAAGTCACTTAAGGACCAAGTACCTTCCAGACATCTGAGCTCTCATTTCCACCGTAACCAAAATAGAGGACCTGATCTAGTCAGGCTAGATTAAAGAGGATCAAGCTTCATCTTTCAAATATAAGAAGCCATAAGCCAGTTACCATGCAATTCTTCTCATCCCTCAAAAAGGCGGTGAAGTGGCCAATTTGACTAGCTAAAGACAACTTCCTCCTCCACCACCAAGATTGGTTGCTCAACCAGACAGACACAGCTTCACAGATCTTAGAGTTCCTCTCTCATTTATCTTTTAGAAGGCTGTGGATGAAAAGTTAATATAGCCCCTAGAACCTAAACCCCTGCTAAATCCAGTTTCAGAACACTACAACCTAAACTCGTTCTGCTCTTTCCATCAAGGACCTAGGCACAAGACTGATGATAGTAAGACACTAAGACATAAGATCCAGGACCTAGTGGAAAGTGGCCAAACACTTCTTATTTGACCCATACAAAACATAAACACTAACCTAGTGTCTCATCATTAGAACAACATCCATATGATCCACCAAGAGCCAGATTTTGACTTGGCCTCCTTGATCCACCCCATCACAGACAACTCATGCTGCGTCATATACTTGAATGACGTACTTGAGAAAATCAATGCCATCACCCAGAGCACGAGACAATTCCCGTCTCCTCCTATCAAAGCTTTACCCAATCCAGTTGCCTCGACCAAAGACATGCCTAGTTCAAGTTTTGGACCTCAACCTGAGAATTTAATTTTAGAATAGCTAAAGAAAACCAAGGCCAACATCTTTATATAGGGGTTGATCTAGTCTTCCTTTGTGCGCCATCAGGCTTTGGTCAAGGCCATGAATCAGTGTCAGACAACTGTCGATATCACTCCAGAAGCTTTGGTGGCTTCCATCATAGGGAACCCTCTAGCATTGGCTCTCTATTTTTCAGACCACGATATCCCTGTTGGAGGAGATCACAACCATGCTCTTTACATTACAGTCCAAGCCAGGGATAGGATAGTGCCTATGGTTCTAGTGGACAATGGCTCAAGACTGAATGTCTCTCCTTTGAAAGTAGCCAGTTGTTTGGGTCTAATGCTGAAGACTTTATGCATTCTGATCAGATAGTGAGGGCATATGACAACACCTGGTGAGAGGTATTGTGAGTGGCCGAGCTAGAGGTCACAATTGGGCCCGCATTCATGACTATCCCTTTCCAAGTGGTGGATGTCCTGGCTTGCTTCAATCTCCTTTTGGGAAGGTTGTGGATTCATATGGTTATGGCGGTAGCCTCCTCCTTACATCAAAAACTGAAGTTCCCCCATGGAAATGCAGTGGTAACAATCAGAGGAGACTTGGTAGGAAAATTAGAAACTCCCTCTTTGGCCTCGTTATTGGAAACTCAGCCTGAATCGGCAGTCTACCCTCTATCAAGGTTCTCCTTTCGATTTAGTCCAGTTCATTGAGGCAGAGTTGGGTAAAGAGATCTTTCCAATGGACTTTGATCCCCATAGTAACCTTATGGTAGCCAACATGTTGAGAACCATGTATTACTTTCTAGGAATGAGACTAGGCCACAACCAGTAGTGTATGGCCTCTTTTACTAAATATCCAATTACTGAACCTCCCTTTGGTCTTGGATTCAAGCTGACAGATGAAGACTGAGAGGTTGTAGAAGATGCCAAGCAGAAGGCAAAAGTGAGAGGTGAAACAAGGGAAATTCTGATGTGCCCATACTTCAAAACCTGTAATAGTTACTTTATCTAAGAAGGGTAATCTAAACCCTACTACTTCTTTCAAGAACCCCATGCATTTCCCCTTAACTAACAAACTAATCCCTAGTTTTGAACTTCTCTTTGATCTCAAGTTCTCAGTAAAAGACCGTGAGCCTCTTTTCAAGCTCCAGACTGATTGGGAGGACAACATGGAGACATCCCTCTTTGACCTCTGCATGATTACTGATGAGGTGGAAGCAGACCCCACAAAGCTTATACAGCCCATCCAAGCACCTTTACAGAATTGGTACTTGGGGGAGTGCGTAAAGCAGTCCACCTTCCTTTTGCCTAAATCTGAACCTGAGTTACAAACAGAACTTTAGTCAGAGTCCAATTCAGTATCTAGTTTAGAGTCTTCCGAGTCCTCTGAGTCTTCTCTGTCCTCCTTGTCCGAGATAGGAGATCTCTTTGTAGAACTCAATGTAGATGCTTATCATGGCACCTTTACTACTAATAAAAAATTTCAATTTTCTTATTACCTTTTCTCCACCTCGAATGAGATTGCTCGCAAAATAGAAAGTGAAAAGGAAAAAGAAATAAAAATAATAAAGGAGCAAATAAACGTTGGCACAGAAAATACACCAAAGCATACATTTATTATGTATGAATGTGATTATAAATAGGAGTTAACAGAGGATACGAGCATAGAGCGTGGGCTTCGAGATAAGGAGACATTATAGGGCTGGACCAACAACTAAACCCAAGGTAAAAAGGCTAAAAGAGACATTATAGGGCTTCATGCAACATTTTGTAGATAAAGAGCTAAAGCTACATGAAGATGGGAATTATTGGACAAGACTTCTTTATCTTGTGGAGGCTTGGAAAAGTTAATTTTAGGCTTTTGTAAAAGCCTTATTAAAATTACATGGTCTTATTTAAGTTGTTTTGGGCTGATTTTATTATGCATGTAATTAGCCTAAACTAACTTATTTATTTGAGCTTAAAATGACTTCATTTAGTGTGTTTTAGTTAAACCCATGTGTTTGGACCTTAGGACAACCTATTTAGATACTTCATTAGGGTTAGGTTTGTTTAGGGCATATCAATAGCCTCCTTAAGATGTAAAATGAGATAAGTTATTTTGATCACAAACTAGTGGCTGCTTATTTTCCTTTGAGTGAGGAGTTTGTCTTCTTCACTTGTTGCATTAAGAATTGATCACTTATCAAGATTTCCCCTGTGGTGTTTTCTTTCTTGTTGATTCTTTCCTATAATCTGCATTCTCAATCCTTATTGTTTAGGGGTTTTGTAGGGAAGAGTTTGTCTTTGGTTAGTGTTCTTACTTGAATTGATTGCTGGAATTTCAAATTGCATGCTAATCTTGGGGTTTTCACATCAACAGAGCTTTGCATGGACAGCCAGTGATATGATCGGTATAGGACCAAACATTGTCGTTCATAGGATCCTTATATACGATCACATCAAGCTAGTGAAACACAAAAGTATGTCAACTGGAAAGTCTATACATCATGGGTCAGTATCTTATCTCAGAGCCCTCACAAAAATATGGGCTGAGTTAAAAATCAAAAAATAAAAGTCCTACCCTATCAATATAAGGTCGTAATGCATCGGGGGACTAGGCGAACCGTCTACACTACCTCGGAGGCATCTGCTTAGAGTCATCAGAATCCTCAGGGTCAACTCGTTTGATAGAGTATAAGGTCATCTCAGCCATTGTCCGGAGTCTAGCATCTGTCTCCCGAGTCATAGTCACTCTACGCTTTCTCTCTCGGTTACCATGCTCAGCAACCCACCAAGCCTCTTAAGAAGCAATTCTGCCCCCAAAAACTCCAACCTCAACCACATAAGCCCCTCTCAACCAACTACCTCGTATGGACATAGTAGTCCGAGGAGAAATCGGTACATCCTGGAAAAGAGCTCCAGATAACGGCAACCCCTGAACATGCCCCATCTATCTCATCAACCTAAAACTATGATAACAAGTGATGCTATCCATGCCATGTAGATAAGCCATCTAGTATACCCCTGACCAAACTAGAAACCGACTAATCTGATACCAGTCACACCATCATAAAATCTAATCCGGCCTCAGCGCCAACAACCACTGCAACGACTCGTCCTTTGAACCGAGTCTCACCACGACTCATCTAGATCGATACTAAGATGGCTCATATGGATGACATCGTGGTGGCTCCACCACCCTCAAATGATCTTTGAACTAGACCCTCAAGATTAGACATTGCTCTATGACATAGAAAAGGAAACAGGCATTTACATGCAATACCCCTCGCCCAAACAGATACAGCTGTAACACTACTTCTCAGCAGACCACACAAAGGCAAAACATTATATCTGTATTTGTTTGTGATAGAGACCATTGTAGCCTCAGTACTAGTAAGAGAAGAGGCAGGACAATAATATCCTATATACTATGTCAAAAGGGTATTGTAGGGAGTTGAACTCAAATATTCGTGAATGGAGAAGTAGGCATTCGCCTTGCTCACAACCTCAACAAGACTAAGGCATTACTTTCAGGCACACTCCATAGTGGTTAGAACCAACTTCCCCCTAAAAAAGATATTGCATCGAGCAGAAACCTTTAGCAGGATGGTCGAGCGGTCCATCAAATTGGGAGAGTTTGACATCCAATATATGCCCCGCTCAGCCTTAAAAGCACAAACCTTAGCTGATTTTGTGGTAGAGATGATGATGCTAGGGGCTCAAAATTCAACAAATACCCACTCACACTAATGGAAAATGCACATAGACAGAGCATGTGGATTAATTAGGGCAAGAGCAGGAATTATTTTTGAAGGATCGAGCAAAATTTGACTCAAATATGCAATTCAGCTGGCCTTCCCTTAGACAAATAATATGGCTGAATATGAAGCCCTGAACACCTGTATGAAGATAGTAATGGAGGTCCAAGCATAAGAAATCATCATATTCTTTAATTTATAGCTAGCGGTGAACTAAGTCTCAGGAAAATTTATAGCAAAAGAACCATCAATGAGCAAATACCAAGCCTTAGCAAAGCAGTTACTAAGCCAACTTAAGAAAGCAGGGACTACATGGAAGATCAAGCAAATCCTAGGATTAGAAAACCATGCAATAGATGCAGTGGCCAAAGCTATAGCTAAAAATGAAGAAGTGCCAATAGGAGTCCTAATAGAAAAACAGTCAAACACGAGCATCGATGGTGAAGAGATGTTCCCTATAGTGGCAGCACCAAATTGGATGACACCCATAGTAAGCATTTAGAAATAGGTGAGCTACCTCCTAAAAGAAATGAGGTGATTAGATCTGCAGATAAGCAGCAAACTACTCGCTTGAGAAGGGGTTACTATATAGGAGATCCAAAACTCACCCCTAGGCTAGATGTGTAGATATAGAGGAGGAAATATATGTGACCAAGGAAGTGCATGAAGGACTCTGTAATGCGCATGAAGGAGCTAAGCCACCCTAAGAAAAATACTCTTGCTCAGTACTGATAGCCCACCATGAGAAAAGATGTTTGATACTACATGTGGAAGTGCATCCCATGCTAAAAGCATAATAAAGTACCATGAAGACCAGCTGCTAACATGCAACCCATCAAAAGTATGTTGAGGTATTAGATAAAATCTAGGTTTGTTTCATTAGGAAAGGGCCCTAGGAATTACACAGAAATTGGGATAGAACATATTCAAAATCAAACATATCAATTGACTTGAACTTCCCAAACTTGGAATGCGGACAACCTAAGTTATTATTTTATGTAAATATTGAGGTATTAGATAAAAGCCAGGTTTGTTTCACTTAGTCGTGCAAAATCCATAGGAACTAGGTGTACTGGGGTGAGCTAGGGGGCTTGCGGTTAGAGTAAAGAAGGGTCTTGAAAAAATAAGTTTCTTCCTCGATTTTTATGAATGATAATAAGAGAAAAAAATATTTTTAGGACTCAAACATTCATCAAGCTAAGTAATGTAAAGGGTCGAGCCCCTACAAGTCATACATAAACTCAAAGAGAGTTTCGATAAAGGCAAAAAATGCTTAAGTAAAGTAAAGGGCTGAGCTCCTATTAGTCATATATAAAGTCAAAGAGAGTTCTGATAAAGGCAAAAAAAACCCAAGTAAACTAAAGGGTTGAGCCCCTATTAGTCATACATGAACTCGAAGAGTGTTCCTATAAAGGCAAAAAATACCTAAGTAAAGAAAAGGGTCGAGCCCCTATCAGTCATACATAAACTCGAAGAGAGTTTCTATTAAGGCAAAAAATGCCTAAGTAAAGTAAAGTGTCAAGCCCTTATAAATCATACATAAACTTGAAGAGAGTTCCATAAAGGCAAAAATTGCCTAAGTAAAGTAAAGGGTCGAGCTCCTATCAGTCATACTTAAACTCGAAGAGAGTTCTATAAAGGCAAAAAGTGCCTAAGTAAAGTAAAGGGCTGAGCCCCTATTAGTCATACATAAACTCGAAGAGAGTTCCACAAAGGCAAAAAAATGCTTAAGTAATGAAAAGGGCTGAGCCCTTATCAGTCATACATAAACTTAAAGAGAGTTCCATAAAGGCAAAAATGCATAAGTAAAGGATTGAGCCGCTATCGATCATACATAAACTCGAAGAGAGTTCCACAAAAGCAAAAAATGCCTAAGTAAAGTACAAGGTTGAGCCCCCAACACAATCACACAGTAGAACCCCGATAAAAATCATAGAGGTAGAAGAAAGAAGAAATTATGTCAGCAAAAGAGAAGGCAAAGATATAAAATGCTTGCATAAAAATAGTCTAAATTTTCATCTATATAAAACAAAAGACTACAAAAAAGAGAGAAAAAACTGTATATTACTATCCTATAATTAGGGTCCCCCAGCAAACCCTAGAAGGAGGAATAGATGTAGCCTCTATAGTGCTTGGATCATTAGAAACTATAGATCTTGATGCTTATAGCACACTTAAAGTATCCCTAGACAAATGGAGTGCATCCTCCCTAAGGCCCTGAACATCAACACTCATTGTAATGCCTCAGATTTTGAATATTTGAGAAAATTATGTGAAATAATTTAACTATGATTTTATTTTCCATTTTTTAAATAATTAAATTGTTTGATTATACTTTTAATCAATTGGTATTTATTAGAAATTATTAATAATCATTCTCAAGATAGTTTAATTGGGTTTTTCACTACTAATCAAACTTCCAAATTGTTTAACTTATGATTATTAATAATTATTGACATTTATTTAATAATTAAGCAAGTTTGAAAGTAAATTTAATTGAAAAAATAAGATTAAGTTGATTTCTAAGTATGTCTTAATCATAAGCATTTTCTTATTAAGATTCAAATTAGTATTATTATTAGTGATTGGGTGTCAAAATAAGAATTTTAATTAATTACTAAGAAATAATCTAATATTTAGTATTTATTGAACTATAAATTAATAATGTATGGTTATATGTTAGTATTTGCTAATTAAGTGCATAAAGGCAAATAAAAATAAGAGAAGGTAAATAAGAGGAGGAAGACGAAAGAAAAGAAAATAAATAAATTAAAAAAAGAGGAGAAGAAAATTACTCTCTCATTTTCTCTCTCATCTCTCACGATCGCAGCACACTATCTCCACTCCCTCCTCTCGATTTTGTTTCGGGACACGTCACAAGCATGAGGGTATAATTCCTTAAACTTAAACTTTGACAATTAAGCCCGGTCCATCCAGTACTTTATCAACTGTCAATGCCGGGTCCACCCAGCATTATGCATGCTTTAAGAACGATCTGTCCAGCAAATCAAGCTAGGCTCATCCGACAAAATCACAAAATTGATTTTCAGACTAAAGCCTGATCAAGTCAGCACACTTATAACCCACTCTAAGAGTGGCATCCTCTGAACCCTACTATTCTGATTGATGGTAGAACTTAGTGCACCCTAATCCTCATACAAATGAGGTATGAAGGCATACTTATAGATTTTCGCCTAGGTAGCAGGCTCCCGACCAAACTGACCGGTCAGGACTTAGAGGAATGTGTTGCATGACCTAGAATCCTCGATAAATGAGGCTAGAGTTGAGCTCCCCTCAGAATTATACACCTTTATTACATTTGCTTATTTTAATGCATTATATTCTAGATATTGCCATGCATTATAAGTATGGTCAGGAGCTTTTGACTGTCACGCCCCCTTTCCAACCCGGCGATGCCAGATAGGAGACGTCACATTCTGTGCCAAGGGCACGTACAGGCTTGCTTATTAGTGCAAACCTAGTATCAAGAAAAATGATCCAAATAATTTAGTGTTTTAAATAAAAACATGTAGCGTAGTTTTGTAAACCATAACTTTAAACAGTTAAATTATAAAAGTCAAGAAAATTAAAATCTTTCAAAGCAGTAGTGGTAACCCATCAAACAGTTCTAAAATAATTTAGGCAATTCTTAGAGAAAACAACTAGAATGTCCTTTGAAGATACCATTTAGGAAATGATTAAACCAATTATTAAAACATTCCAAAGTAGCAGCGAAATTCCCAAAATCCTTTATAACATTTGATGTTCCATTTCAATAAAATGCATTCTCAAAGAAACCGTTCTCAAATCCAACATTTATATATCCAAAAATGTCAAAAGTTTAATCTTTAAAATCAGAGACCAAGTCCATGTGGAACAAATCCAAATCCTTATAGAGTTTAAAAAATAAAATCAAATGTATTGAAATAAATAAGCTCCAAGCCCCACATAGCAAATCAATGCTCTCTTTATTCCAAATCTAACACATGTCATGTGTCTACGGGTTAGACTCACACTCTAATCGAGAGGTAGAATATCTTCTCTCCGAACACAGGTACTCGAGATCCATAGGTAACGAATTTCAACCTATGTGAATTAAAAACATTGCGTTGAGTATAAAACTCAGTGGTACTTAACAATATGTATATGCATTCACATAGCATACAAGTATGATCCTTTAAAACCATACACAAAATCGAAACGTCATGTACCATAACAAATCACATTCCCATACTATAACTCTAAGCAAACACTTATAGTATAAACACATCCAAGTTTGCATCTCAAGAACCCACTCCAATCAATACGTATAAATAATAGCTTGTCTCTCTAGCATTTCATATATAAGTATATCAACGTTGCTTGCAGTTAAATAATCGCATAACAGTGTTAATTCCCACATATGATAACATCTAGTTCATGAAGGTAACTCAAGTATTCCCACAACATCTTTACAATAAGTATCGTAAAATAGAAGAACCTATCACTTTATTTGAGAATTTATCCATAGTATAAACATACATGTTACCCTTTTATGACAGTATCTTGCATAACAGATAATCATATTAATAATCCTGTAAATAACTTGCACAACATGTAATCATGTACGGACAGTTTGTAGGTAACTTGAATTACAAGTAATTAACCATTACAGTTGTGCTAACCATATCATATTCATTAGTTCACATATTTAGGCCTTAACAGTGACTCAGAGGAAACAGAAGCAGAAAAGGTAACAGTACGGTGTCTGATAATCATCAGACTAATACTAGCTAGTTAGCCTTTTAACAGTAGACTTATAAAGTCTTTCAGATACAAAATCAGTAGAGTGTGTCCACTCGTCCAGAAGACACCCACGTGTCTGGCATATGATCATAGCGCAATCCAAGCCAGAATTTATAGCATGCTTTATTTTCAGAAACAGATAATCATATTTTAGCAACTATTCAACCAAGACCACAGTAAGAGCCCATTAATTCTTTTTAGGTCAATTCAGTTTAAATCAACTTCCAATTAACCTCCACAATCAAAATGTCAAGAAATACACATAACAAGTAAGCGTATCTAATTGCAACCTACTCATTAATCATAGAAGCTCAGAAACTTCATGTAGATCCAAAACATCCATACTCATACACTTTCACAAGTATTAATAATCCCACATTCATAACATATATTGCTCAAGTAGTTCAATTGAGATCGCAATAATGCATAAACATCTTAGTCCAATGTTATTCATGATGTCAAGTAAGTAAGCGTACCTGGTGCATAGCATTAAGCTTTCCCAAGCGTAATACCGAATTGGTATTACCATGTCATAAGCACACGCTCAATTCATTGTAGTGCATGGGTCGAGCAAGTTAACATCATAATAATAAAGTTGTAGGATAACATCTATCCACGCATTACATTATGTAACCAAGCATAATATCATACATCAAGTATAGCTCATGCAATCTATAAATAAAAATAAAGTCAAACACAGGTAGAAACATGGTTCGACGATCCTAAAACACTAAGGTACATGCTCCCTTCCTAAGCTGGTCATACATTTATCTCAAACTAGCATATAGTCACACATGGGTTCATTCATTTGCACATTCATACATCATTTAGGCTTAAATCCCCAATTAAGCTTCATCACTCAATTATAGTCCCTAATCATTCCAACATGTAATCATGATACATACCTTATTTATTTCTCTTTAATGTTTCTATGAGACTTTAGAAAGAAAACTACATCAAAAATACATTAGGTACGCATTTAGAGTGTTTAGGCATCATTAGAAGGTTAAAAATACAACATAGCAGTGAAAGGGACAGTGGAGGGCACGGGCTAGGCGTGCCAGATGGCATGGCCATGCTAAAAGGGTCACAAAATATACCCATAGTCAGTAGGAAGTATGGGCTGGTTGTGCTACATGGCATGGCTATGCTAGAAAGCCAATTTCAGCAGTACATAGCACGAACTGGGCGTGCTCGAACCAATTTTACTATTTGACTCATAAATTGAGCTATGATTACTCAAATTTGACACAAAAGAATGCGTTGGAAAGATAACAAATAAACCTACAAATTTTATGAAAGATTACTCAAAATCTTGACATCTTTTGTGCCAATAGATGCAATCAATCTGGATATATAAGTTTGACACCATGACAGAACTAGTTCTAGTTTTTAGATCATAACTTGAGCTATAGGCATCCAAATTAGACACCGGAAGATGGTCTGGAAAGGTAAGAAGTAGAGATAAAACTTTTGTGAAGATCTCAGATACAGATGAAAAACATAAGGGGTCCAAAATACGTTCTAAACCTAACTAATAATGCACATAGCATCAAAGTTTATCAATTCAAGCAATTCATACAGAATTTTCAATTTCTAAGCTTAAAGACATCAGTCCTCAAAATCAATAAATGAGAAAACAACGCCAATAATTAAAACCAATTATAATTGTGCAGCACAACACCACTCATGGAAATCAAAGTAGACATATAGTTGTAGAGCACTAACCTCAAACCGCACAATAGCAAACCAAACTTTGCAATTATGCCTTCACTTTGCCCTTATCAACCTTTGAAGGTTCACCTTTCTTTATAGGAATGAAAAGCAAAAGAAAACAAAACATAGACATCAACCATTAGGGATTTGAAATCTCTTAACATTAATGACTCCAATAACATAATTAAATTAAAGAACAACATACGGATTGCAAAATAGAAACTTACCTTGATTATGGGAATGCCTTATGTGATCACATCCTAATTGCACCCTGAATTTTCTAACTTTAATTACTATCTTAACGTTACTAACTCTCAATTTCATATGATTGTAGATTCCAATGGTTAAAATCACAGGAATAGAAGAAGACTGTCTTTCTTTTTTTCTTTTTCTTTTTCTTTTTCTTTTTCTTTCTCTCTTGAGCATGTGTGAGTGAAAAGGGCGGCACTCTCTTTACAAAAGAGGGTTTCGACCACTCTTTTTAACCTTAGGTTAAAACATTTTTTTTTCTTTTTTTTTAAAAAAAATAAAATGGCCTGTAATTAAATAAGCCCACTTATTTTAAAACCCATTTAACAAAATACCATTGATACAATTAAAACTATAATTTAACAAATAATTCCTGAAATAATAAATAAGTAACAATAATAATCAATAAAGCTTATTTGAAAATCATATCCCAATAATCGACAACCAATACCAAATTAATTATTTTAATGCCCAAATCAAATCAATTTAGGAAAAATATTTTAAAATCAATTTAACACCATTTTCTCTCTCAAAATTCCAAATATCTAGGTGCAACTAGAACCATATCACATTAAATTCCATAACTAGGCTTCCTAAGGCACAACGTCCTAATTTGCAATCTAGACACCATTAAATGCATGAATAATCAAACAAATAACATGCATTGCATGAATCCAATCTAGACAAAACAATTATGAAAATAACATACCTGAATTCAAATTCATACCAATACCCAAATTTGGTACCAATTAGCAATCCAATAGTCATTATTGATAATTCCAAAAATCAGGGCGTTACATTGACTTTCAATTAGACCCAAACTTTTGATCCATGCCCAATGAAGCCAAAAACCTAGTCCCTGAATCCAATGATTCGAGGCTAGTGCATTTTATCCATTGTGGCAAACTAAAGGAGTCAATGATGAGGTTTTACTAAAGGAGTCAATCATGAGGTTTTTTACCTTATATTTTTCCTGAAAATAAAAATAAATTAAGGTGGCAACTCTAAAACACCACACACAGTCAAAGCGCTCTAAAGAGCCAATCGGACATCACTTAAGCGTTGAACAGGGCCATAAAATTGATAAAATGGTAATCAGATCAATTAATCAAAATAACTAGTCACAACAGGACTAAGTTAAACAGAATAAAAGGAACCGCAATGGGGTTCCACCCAATTTTTCCAGTTTTCCATGATGAATCGACCAATGGGCCCATCTAGTTAGACTTCATCCTTTGGATCTTTCCCACGTCACTCGGGAGGGGGGCTCGCAGACTAGTGACTCTGCTGAGGACTTTAAACATTTTTCAAACTAAAAAATGTAGACTACAAGAAATACACCATTTAGATATGGAAATTTAGAAATAGAATTTTCTAGTGTTTGAGAAGGGGTTGGAGTTGCCGACTATTGTGAGAAAGAAATATGGGAAGGATGCTTCTGTTAATGGTGCTAAGGTGGCTCGGGCTCTAGGCTCCCAATGCTTTATTCCTAACGATTTGGCTCGCTTAGAGGGTTTGGGGGAAGAGTCCTTCT
This sequence comes from Jatropha multifida, assembly GCA_948099535.1. Lineage (NCBI taxonomy): Eukaryota > Viridiplantae > Streptophyta > Magnoliopsida > Malpighiales > Euphorbiaceae > Jatropha > Jatropha multifida. The sequence goes on along the minus strand of CANUEX010091614.1, from coordinate 25,131 downwards.
TGGACGAGATTGATTGTGGGCTGCTTAAGGTATTTTCTCTTCTTCTTCTCTCTTTCTCTCCTTATTTTTTTGTTTTTCTAACTTTTTATGTTTTTTATTTTGTTTTCTTAATTGTTGCATGCTCATAATGATACCTGTCATCGAGTAAGCTAAATGCTACTTTGGAGGAGGATCTGAAAGATGAGAAGGCTAAGGTGAGGAAGCTAGAAGAGGATATGTGGGAATTATAGGAGAAAATACATGTCATCTCGAAAGATAAGGATTCTCACCTTGATTCCTCCCTGAAACTAAATGCCCGGGTAAGGGAGCTAGTTAAGCATGGAGACAACAACGATTGCATAGTGCGATAGCTCCAAGCAGATGTGGTCTACGCAGAGATGATTGTAGACTTGGCCACTCATGCTGGGACGATATGCTTCTACATGTCATCTCGAAAGATAAGGATTCTCACCTTGATTCCTCCCTAAAGCTTAATGCCCGGGTAAGGGAGCTAGTTACGCATGGAGACAACAACGATTCCATAGTGCGACAGCTCCAAGCAGATGTGGTCTACGCAGAGATGATTGCAGACTTGGCCACTCATGTTGGTACGATATGCTTCTTCGTCAAACTGATGTTATAATGACCAAACTTCATTGTAGATTCTTTGATGGAGACCGGGAGTTTGTGGTTGAGGTCAATGTTTTTAAAGGCCTGGAGGTTGAGGAGGAGGAGGTGGTTGCAGGCAATAATGCAATGATTGTCACACCCTACCCCACTGTAAGATACGACATGTCTTGTTAAACTAAAAATTCTTACTAAGTATACTACAAGGGACTTAAAAATTTTTCTCTTACTTATTTATAATTTGTAATAAGAAATAAAATATAGTGATTAAAATAAAATAAAAAATCATCTTTTGGTTCTTCCATAAGCTTAAAAGAAAATGCCTTATTAATGATTAATTAAATATATGAACAGTATTGGGTCAATAAAATTATAAAAAACCATTACCTTTGTAAAAACATGAATGGTTCCATAATCCAAAAGCCCCATGAAAAGTAGTTACATACTGGTCCAATCCTATTTTTCATAATTAAGTAGACAATGAAAAGAGTATATATATATATATGAAGTTATAACTTGTACTATAGTTAAAACTCCATATATCTACTCAATCAATTGACTGTTCTGTTAATGCTATTATACACCATACAAAATTCCACTTAAATAGAGTATGCTCAAATACTGCAAAAGTAACTCTTGTTTTCTCCTTTTATTTCCCTGCGATAGTACAGAAAACACTATTGCTGAGTAAAATTGCTTAGTGGTGCATATATTTATAATAAAATATAAATTCTCATTTTTCCAATATTAACAATAATAATTAATAAGGTTTTTTATGAAAATACTTCTCATACACTCTTGTTTGAGATCACAGTTCTCTTAAAACTCAATCAATAGATTTATAATAAAACACTTAACAATAATAATAGTAATAGCAATAGAAGTCCTTTAATTAAAATTCAATAGTTGCCCATGTAAAAATGATAGAATAGCCTCAATACCATTTCCATAAAAACATCCATTCAAGGAGTCAACAATATTTCAATTAGTCTCAGCAATTTAGATAGACTCAATTCGAAAGGCCATCAGAGTTTAATGTGCACATATAAACCCGTGATCTACAACCTCAATTTGTGATTTTTATTTCAACAGAAGAGGGAGCTATCTACAACCTCATTATAGAGAGAGCAATCTTCAACCTCAATATAGAGGGACCAATCTACAGCCTCAATAAGGAGGGAGCAATATCAATCATAGTATTGTGAGCCCCCTCCTAAGCGTCGCGGGAAAGATCCAAAGGATAGAGTCTAACCGAAAGAACCCATTGGTCAGTTCATCATGGAAAAATGGGAAAATCGGGTGGAACCCCATTGTGGTTCCTTTCATTCGGTTTAACTTAGTCCTATTGTGACTAGTTATTTTGATTAATTAATCTAATTATAAATTTTATGGCTTTGTTAAGTGCCTAAGTGATGTCTGGTTGGCTCTTTAGAGTGCTTTGATTGTGTGTGGTGTGTTTAGAGTCGCCATCTTACTTTATTTTTGTTTTCGGTGAAAATATAAGGGAAAAACTCCGTGATTGACTCCTTTAGTGTGCCACAATGGATGAAATGCATTAGCCTCGAATCATTGGGTTTGGGGACTAGGTTTTTGATTTCATTGCATGTGGATCAAGAGCTTAGGTTTAAATTAAAAATCAAAAAGCATTATTTTGTATGAATGTTAGTTTATCGATGTATGGGCATACTTATAATGCATGGCGATATTTGGAATATAGCGCATTAAAAGTAAGTAATTGGAATAAAGTGTATTTCAGAGGAGAGCCCGACTCTCCCCTTGTTATCAAGGATTCTAGGTCGTGCAACACGTTCCCTAAGTCTTGATTGGTCACTTCGGTCGGGGCTTGCTACCTAGGCTGAAATCTATAGGTATGCCTTCGTACCTCATTTGTTTGAGGATCAGGGTGCACGAAGTTCTACCATCGATCAGGATGGTAGGGTTTTGAAGGTGCCACTCTTAGAGTGGGCTTATTGGTGTGCCGACTGATTCCAGCCTTTTAATCTAAAAATTGGTTTTGTGATTTTACCAGACGGGCCAAGCTTAGTTTGGCGGATGGACCGGGCTTAAAGCATGCACTTTGCTAGACAGATCAGGCTTAATTAACAAAATTTGAGTGTCAGTGATTATATCCTTGTGTTTGTGATGCGGCCTAATCGAAGCTCTATGATGGGTTGTCGACCAATGAGGTCGAGTCTTTCTCCAAATATAAGCTAAGATAGGGCATGGGGACCCGTATTATAGTCTTATATGATATTGTTAGGTGAAGAATTATTAATCACTCGCTAGATTTGAGCACCTAACTAGTAGCTTTGGCCTAGGGAAGGTTAAAGTGTGATTGAAAGTCAAAAGGATTGACTTTTTGAGAGCCAATTCGGGCTTTAAACTCAATTATGGAAGATTAGCAAAGTCAGACTTTGTGGTCGTAGAATCGTAAAAGTGAGAATGAGAGTCATTGATGCTTGAGAATTGCTCAATCAAGCAATAGGAGGTGTGGAAATGAAGGGGAGAGTGTGCCTTTTATATGAAAAGGGGTTGGCTGAGCCAGCCTAGTCGGTGCTGACCACCCCTTAATCGGCACCGAAGATTTATTTTTTGGCACTATCGAAGGGTCTTGGCAGCAGCCTAGTCGGCGTTGTAGCCAGGGTGATCAAAGCTACTGCTCGGTTGGATGGCGCCGGTCCTGGCTAATTACCAGGATGTCCCTCCTCTTTGGTTTCTCAATTTTTGAGCTTCCAGGAGTCCGTTCGAGGTGCAAACGATGTCCAATTGAGCTAATTCTAATGCCATTGGAACCGCAGTAGAATTTCCAAAAGCTTGGTGCTTAAAATCATGGTCAACATCGGAGACTATGTTTTCGGTTTTATTGTATATGGATCAAAAGTTTGGGTGCAATTGAAAGTTAAAAGCATTATTTTGCATGAATGTCAGATTATTGGTGCATGACCATACATATAATGCTTGGTAATATCTAAAATATAGTGTATTATAAGTAAACAATTGTAATAAAGGTATATAATTTGGAGGGAAGCCGGACTCTAGCCTCATTTATCACGGATTCTAGGTTGTGCGACACATTTTCCTAAGTCTCGATCTGTCAATTTGGTCAAGGGCCCGCTACCTAGGATGAAATCCGTAGGTATGCCTTTGTACCTTGTTTATTTGAGGATCAAGGTGCATGAAGTTCTACCATTAATCAAGATGGTAAGGTTCTAAGGATACCACTCTTAGAGCGGGCTTACAAGTGTGCCGGCTGGATTGGGCTTTTGTTTGAAAACTGTTTTTGTGATTTTGCCGAACAAACTGGATTTAAAGCATGCATAATACTGGACGGACTGGGCTTAATTGATAAAGTCTGAGTTTAAGCAATTATACCCTCATGCTTTTAATGTGTTCGAATCAGAGCTCCACGATGATTTGTCGACCAAAGAGGTCGAATCATCCTCCAATAAGCTAAGGTAGGGTACGAGGACCCATATTATAGTCTTAAAATATTATTAAATGATAAATTATTAATTAATTGCTAGATTTAATTAATAATGAATCAATTAACTAGTAACTTTGGCCTAAGAAAGATCAAAGTGTGATTGAAAGTCGAAAGGATTGACTTTTGAGAGCCAAGTCGGGCTTTAACTCAACTAAGGACGAAGAGTAAAGTTAGACTATGCGATCGTAGAATCGTAAAAGTGAGAGTGAGAGTCGTTGATGCTTGAGAAGCACTCGATTAAGCAACAAGAGGTCTCAGAATGAGGAGGGGGAGTGTGCCTTTTATAGGCACAGGGGGTGGCTGAGCTAGCCTGATCGGCGCCAACCACCTTTCTTATGGTCCCAATGATGTCTTGATCAGCACTAACAGTGTGTTCCGACGGCAACCTGATCGGCACCAACACTGGGCTGGGCAGTGATACCATTGGGCTAGCCGGTGTTGATCATGGTTGATTACTAGAATGTCCTTGCCGTTTGATTTTTTGGTGTTTGGGATTTCAGGAGTCCGTTTGAGGCCCAAACAGTGTTCAATTGAGCTGATTCTTATGCCATTGGAACTATAGTGGTATTTTCTAGAGCTAGTGTTGAAATCATGGTCAAAAGTTTGGCCCCTTTGAGAAATCAAAGTTGATCAAGGTCCGATCTGTCGAACCCTGATTTTAGCGCTTCTGAAAATAAACTTGGTCTGAAAACCATAGCTAAAAGTCTGTGGCGATGTTTGGAACATCCTCTCTAGTTTCATTCGATTCTAAGGAAATTTTTTTGGAGCTAGTCCAGTTTGTCTAGTGTTTCAAGGCCTCTCTATAGTTGTCTGTTCGATAAAAAATTATGGCTGAATCTAAAATTCTATCACACACATTTTGACAGTGACCATTTATTTATTGGAGTTCGGATGAGTGTCAAAAAGTCCATTCTTTTGAGCAGGGGCAAGGCCCGTCCTCCCTATTTCCTATAAATAGGGGCGGGGGTGACCTTATTTGTCACACCTTCCCATTTTCTTTCCTTGTCCACTCTCTATTAAGAAATCTCTAAATATCTTTTACTTTTTAGAAGAGATGGCTCAGCAATCGATGTGCTCTTCTAACAACTTTGGGCAACGCTGACTTTATCCTAAGGGACCAAAAATCTCATCTTTCGATCATTTAGCAGAGCATGATAATTTCTCTGAGTGGCCCTTATGCTTTTACTTTATAGTACTTTAGTCCCTAGTTGCATATCTACTAGATTCTAGGTTCACCTCGAACACTGATTGTTGCATGTGACCCATAAAAACATAGCGTACTAGGATGGTGCTTCCTAGTTGCTTTATTAGAAGCCGTAACTTGGTCTTCTAATTTCTCGAGAATTGTGCTTTTACCCCCAAAACCCATTCTATTTAGATTTTAGGTCTATTTTTGTCTCTCATTAAAGACGTAACCTCCTTAGAACTTGTAGGTATTCCTGGCCGGAGTCTGATTGTGTTTTATCGTGTGGTCCCTAATTATTGAAAAAAATTATCGTCTTGCCCTTGCGACTTATTTTGGCTCTGATTGGGCTCTGGCCTCTTGTGATCCTGTGAATGGTCCTGATAGGAGTTTGATATGTCTGAATACCCTGATGTGAGTCTGAAAACTCTTACTGTTGGTCTAAAACCCTTATTAGTGGTCTGAATACCCCTGTAGTTAGTTTGAAAACCCTGTCAATGGCCTAAAAACATTGTTAATGGTTTGGATACCTCTATAGTTGGTCTGAAGGCATCAGTAGTTGGTCTCAAAACCTTATTAATGGTTGGAATACCTTTGGAGTTGGTTTAAAAATCCTATTTTAAGTCTGAGAACCTTTGTGGTTCCTATATGTAATGTTAGTTTCGTAGCATATAACATTTTGCACTATTGTTCTTGTCAGTATGTTAGCTAGATATGCATATAAGAATTTGAACTTGAATTTTTTAAAATTAATATTCGTGTCTTTGTGTGTTTGTGCGTGTACCTGATGAGCGAGAGCCTATTTTAAAGGAGGATGGGGGGAGCTTAGTGTAGTAGCAGGGATTATGTAGAGGTATCCCATTGTTACTGATATGATAGTTCCTACCGGCTTGCACTTTTTAATGACAGTGGAGAGTGTCCATGCCTACTTCCCCTTATGGAGGGCATTGGCAAAGATATAGTGGGAAATACTGATACCTTTCATACGGCTATTTATGAGTGGACCCTTACACCTTTCGAGTTTGTTGTTCAGATAGGGATCTATTTTGGCTCTCGCTTGCTGGACGTGGATTCCTCCATGCTATCGCTTAAGCATTTTACAGATCTGTTGGGTTTTTCCTAGTAGCTTGGTGTTGATAGGTCATACCATCATAGTACCTTTATGTGATCAGCTGAGAGAGTTGAGCCGAGGGGGTGAGGATAGAGCTACTACTGATTGGCTGACCCGTGCCTCCCTTTTTCTAATCTTGGGATGCACGATTACACATGACTAGGCAAATCACGTAGATCTTTCCTTTGTAGCATCCCTGGTGGACCTAAGGTTACTTAGAGAGTATGATTGGGGAGGCTTCTTGATGGCAATGATGTATAATGACGTGAGCAGGTAGTCATCGTGGTCGAACTAGATTAGGTGGCACCGTGCATATCTGGGGGGTATGCTTTCTGAATTGCTATTTGCTTGTACATTTTCTGAATTAACTGTTTCATTTTGAGACTTTTAACTTTTGTTTTACAGGCATGGGCTTCTTCTTTTTTCCTCTCCTCCTATACTGACTCAGGATGTGCCCTTGGAGATTCCTGTAATGCATCACTTCAAGCCAGCTTTGATAAGGCAGTATACTAGAGAAGACCATCTAGCTTTAAGGAGGAGATTTAATGAGCTGTCTATAGCTCAAGTATGTACTAAATAGCTCATGCATACATTCTTTGAACTATGGCTTGAATTTTAACTTATGGAGGTGATTTTCTTTATAGGTGAGGATATGCATGTTTTAGTGTGTCCTGGATACTCCTTTGGAGGCGATGTTATAGCGAGCCTAAACCATGATGTACAGCTGGGTTCTCTTGAGGTGTGGGCCAATCGAACGGTATTATTTGGTTGAATGGGTCTACCATCAGATTATGGGTCTGTATTTGATCCTAGCCAACCCTCCCATGGATATGTTAGATGACGTCAACATAGAGAACCAAAATGAGAAGGCACTGAGAGAGCCGATCGAGTCTTTCTTGCTTGCTAGGGACAACTATGCTGATTGGGTTATAGCCATAATGGCTCCTCAGGTTGAGTCTCCTTTGGATAGGCCTTCGAACATGGAGACTAAATCATCCTCCCAAAGGCAGGGTGGCAGTGCAGAGCTTGTACAAGATTTTGAAGTTGAGATAGATCTAGAGGTTATTTTTAACATGGTGAAGGGTATGGGGACTAAATTTGGCTCGACTGGTCACCCCTTGGCTTCCACTGGTACCTTCATAGGTGGAGTATCATCCTCAGTTGGTCATGCCCCCACATTTGAGGGTTCCCAGTTTAGCAACATTCCCCTTTGCTTAAGGCCAGAATCGCAGAAGAGAGTCGCCTATTTTGACTCGGAGAGGATTAGTTACTACACAACTCAAGAAGGTGTGTCTGACGGTTGATTGGCATATCCTGCTAACATGCCGATAAATTCTCTTCCTCCCTCTGTATTTATTTTTCAAGCTGAACCTTACCATATGTTGCTGACTCTTTTATATGTTTACGTGTAACTGAGCATTGAGTGGGCTCAGGAGATTTTAGTGGCTGTGGGGCATCTTCAGGCGACACTTTTTGATTCCTTTACTCATGAGAGAATAGCCATCCAAGGCAGACTAGGAGAGAGGAACAGACAAGGAAGCATAGATAGTAGGACTTTCTTGATCCTGATGTATTTTTGTTGGCGCTAGTCACCATATTGGTACATTTTGGGCTGGTGCGCCTTGGTTTGAGCAACAAATATTTTATTGTAGGATCTATTACCCTTCCATTTATAGAATATTTTATTTTATTTTTATATGTCTGCTTTAATGATCATATGTGTTTGCACTGAATGCTTGAATTCGTGACTACACTAATTGCCAGAATGTTACAATGATTGTCTATTTTGTGTTTGCCTTGGCGCTGATTGCCCAGTTTATGTATGTTGGCGTTGGTTGTCCTAGTTCTTTGTGTTGGTGTTGATTGCCTTGGTCTGGGTTCGGTGGCACTGGTTGTCCTGTTACGACTGGATTGGGGCTGATCGCCCTAGTTTGGGTTTGGTGGCACTAGTTTCCCTATTTTCGATTAAGTTAGCGCTGATCACTTTGTTTGACTTTTGTGGCACTAGCTGCCCTATTATAAATGAATTCGGTGTTGATTGCCATATTTATGTCTATGTGTTGGTGCTAACCGCCTTATTTTCTGAGTTGGCATCGATTGCCTATTTTGAATGTTGCACTGATTGCCTATTCTAGGTTTGCTTTGGCATTGATCGCCTTGTTATGAAGTCTGGTGGCATAGATTGCTTGAGTGTTGGACTATTTTGGCACCTTCTACCCTGTTCTGAATGAATTTGGCATTGACTGCCCTGTTAATGTCTCTGTGTTGGTGTCGACTACCCTATTTTTTGAGTTGGAGTTGGTTGATTTATTTTTTGCTTGTTTTTCGCATTGGTCACCTTGTTTGGTTGGTCTTGGCATTGATTGCACTGTTCTTGTCTGGATTGGCATTGATTGCTCTATTATGAGTCAATTTAACATTGACTGCCATAGTTGTGGAGTCTGATGGCATTGATTGGCCTACTTTAGAGTCCAGTGGCGCCAATTGTCCTGTTTCTGTCAAATTTTGTGTCGAGCTGCCTATTTCTTTTTAGCCACATGACCTAAAAATCATGGTTAGTTGAACGAAATAAGTATGCATGATGCATGAGTTGCCACTTCTGATGGTCTGCTTTGATTTTTAATAGGGTGTGTGTGAAGAATTCAAGTCTAATCTATTAGTATTCATTATGGAAAAAGGTTTTTCAGTTATTTTGCACCCTAGGGCCTAAATTTTCCAAATTTCATACACTTTGCCCAAAAATAAAGGCATTCATCAATTATGGCATTTAAAGGTGGTCCAAGAGGCTGACAAAGGTTGAAAAGATCAATTTAAGCCGGTACGGTATGGCTTCTTTGGTGATGCTGAGAGGCTTACCGGTTAATCGGGCTTTTTTGGATGCATGTGTATACTTATGGGATCCACAAGCTCATGTGTTTCAGTTTGGTATGCTCTTGCAGAATATGTCCAACATATGAGGAGTTTGCAACTCTTGTAAGTAGTAGTTCTGAGAGGGCTTTAGTGGCTGCACTGACCGAGATTGAGTTTTTCTAAAGCTTCTTAAGGATGTTGGGTGTCTTTGTAGTAGAGGCTAGGGAGCTGGTAGTGGAGGATTGGGTAGATTGATCTCGGTTGGTGGAGGGGTATCTAGATTCGCTCGGGTTTGTTGACTTAGAGCACCAAAGGTTCAGGACTCGGGCTTTGGTTTTCTACTTAGTGAGCACTAGCATACTAATTGGTTCAGTAGGTTGTGGATTTGAGGGTGGCAAACTTGGTCCTTTAGATGGAATGAGATGCTGGGATTGCCAACATGGCTTTGGCGAAGACTATCCTGAGCCTTGATCGAGTTAGAGGGTAAAGGGGATCTTGTTAGCTAGGTCGATCCTACTTCAAGTAAACATTCTCAAACTAACTTATGTTATGCTTAGATAGGGCGCTTTTAGAGAAAAGGCTTAGGCTTTGTTTGCATATGGATGCCTGCTTGAGGGTCTGAGCAGTGGGGGCAAGGTCAGGTCTTGCATGCTTTGGGAAAAGTCTTGAACTATTTTGGTTATGTTGTAGCTAAATCTATTTAGTAAGGGGTATTGCATGTAAATGCCTATTTCATTTTTGTGTCATAGTGCAATGTCTGATTTTGTAGGTCTAGTTGATAGATCATCTGAGGGTAGTGGAGGCACCATGGCGTCATCTGTATGAGCCATCACAGTACTGATCTAGATAAGTCGTGGTGAGACTCAGGTCAAAAGATGAGTGGCTATAGTGGTTATTGGCATTAAGGCGGTATCAGATTATGAGGAGGTGTGATTAGTATGAGATTATCCGATTGTTGGTTCGATTAACTGGATATCAGATGGCTTATCCACTTGGATTGGTAGCATCACATTTTATCCTAGTTCCAGGTTGATGAGACAGATGGGACATGTTTAAGGATTATCGCTAGCTATAGCTTGTAGCTCTTTTTAGAGATATACTAATTTCTCCTGAAACTACTGTGGTTGTCCTAGGTAGCTAGTAGAGAGGGGCTGGAGTTTCAGGGAGCAAGACTACTTCTTATGAGGCTTGGTGGATGAGACAAACCCTCTTCGAGTTTCTAATCCAGAATTCTCTTATTAAAGTGTCTGGCTATTCTCTGTTGATAGCTCTAAATCTAATTAAGAGCCTCTAGCCTTTCTCGTCAATAGCATTCAATTGATTATGATAATTTTGGACCCATTCTACTTCGGGTAGCTGACTTTCTCTCATGACTCTAACTGATCTGATATGCACTTCAATCGGGAGGATTGCTTTCATCCCGTACACAAGTGAGTAAGGTGTTGCCTGGTTAGTGTTCTGATGGAGGTTCTATATCCCCATAAGGAAAAAGGCAAATGCTCATGCCAATTTATGTGGCTATGAATCATCTTCTGAAGGATGTTCTTGATGAACTTGTTCGCTACTTCAACCGTGTCGTTGGTCTAGGGCCTATATGGTCAAGAGTGATGGTACCAGATTTTGTATTTGGTCATTAGGATGAAGACTTCTTTCTAAAAGTAAGACCCATTGTCTGATATGCTCTCAAATGGAACTCCATATCTGCATATAATGTGTTTGGATGAACTGAACTACTTTCTTGGAATTCAAAACATGATAGGAGGCAGCTTCTAGCCACTTGGTGAAGTAGTCGTTGGCTACCAAGATGTACTCATGTTGATTAAAGGACTTAGAAGTGATTCTGCCTATCACGTCAAATCCCCAAGTTGCAAAAGGCCACGGTGTCATGATCCAATGAAGAGCTATTGGGGGCAACTTCTGAAGCTTAGCATAAGTTTGGCATATGGGGGGGCCTTCCTCTCCGCCATGCACCCACTTCATTTTTTATTGAGCTTCTTCTTTGGTTACGCACCTGAGATGTGCCTGATTCCATGTCCGTTTGTACAAAATACCATCCTTATAGAGGTTACTTTTTTATAATTCCTGAAGAGTCCCCTTGTCAGTCTTAGAGGCACCTTTAGGGTATTCTTCCCTTTCCAACCAGGTCTGAATATCCCAATACTAAGGCTTAACATCGACAAGCTAGAGGTTACAACAATAGGCTGGCTGTTGCTGAATTTGAATATTCAAGGGCTTGATGACCATGTTAGGGTTGGCATCAACCATGGAAGCAAGAGTTGCTAGTGCATTAGAGGTATAGGACCAAATGTTGTTCCTTGATCTTCCACTTTTTTAGTGCATGAGAGACTATCAGGATAGAGTCTTTGTAAACCATTAAGCGCCTGATCTGAATACTCAGATCCACTTCTAATTCAGCAATACAAGCTTCATATTTCGCCTTATTATTAGTGACCTGAAATTTCAATTTAATACTGAAGGGTATTCATTCCCCATCTGGTGTCACTATAGCCACGCCGATACCATAACCTTGATGGTTAGCGGCCCCATCAAAGTAAATCTTCCACTGATCTATCTGAATCGGTAAAATGTCCTTGTCTAGAAACCTAATGTCTATTACATTAGCATCAGAGGGAGACGCGACTATGTAATCTGCTATCACACTATCTTTAATTTCTTTATTTGCAATAAACTTCATATTAAATGCTACAAAGATGGTAGCCCATGTAGCCATTTTACTATCTAGAACTCGACCCTTCCATAAGGAATTTTAAGGGACTCTAGTCAGCAATGACATGAATGGTAGAAGGACAAAGATAATGCTAGAGCTTGGTGTAGTCCCATGCTGTGGCTAGGCAGAGCTGTTGAATCTTGTTGTATCTCAGTTCTGTTTTTGACATACACTTATTCGGGTAGTAAGTGGCATTCTCCTTGTGAGAATCTGGTGCTTCTTATGCTAGCATAACCCCAATGGCTTCATCTGTTACCAATAGATAGAGGAGGAGTGGCTTCCTAGGTCTAAGAGGCTGGAGAACCGGAGGGTTCAGTAAATATGCTTTGATCTATTCAAAGGCTTTCTGGCATTGATCATCCCAAGTTTTTGGGGCATCCTTTCTCAGCTACTTAAAGATGGGCCTATAGTTGTTTGCTAACTGGGAGATAAATTGACTGATGTATTTAAGGTGAACTAAGAATTGATTGATCTCCTTTTCTATCTTTTGAGGCTGCATCTCGATGATGGCTTTAGACTTCAAAGGATTAATCGCAATCCTTCTTTTAGAGACCATGTAGCCTAAGAAGATGCTAGATGGAGCTCCGAAGAGGCATTTAGTGGGATTAAGCTTCAGATTGTATTGGCAGAGTCTGGAAAAGAACTGCTCAAAGGCAACTAGGTTGCTTGGCCATCCCTAGTGTGGACAACCATCTCATCAACATATAACTCTACATTCTTATGCATTACATCATGAAAGATTGTGGTGGCCATAGCATTATTCAAGCCAAATGGCATCATCCTATAAAAAAAGGTACCCCATTCTGTGATGAACGAAGCCTTCAGCTTGTCAGGTTGATTGATTGGTATCTAGTTATACCCTACATAGAGATCTGTGACTGCAATCACACTAGAATCTGCCATTTTGTTAACAAGTAGGTCGATATGTGGTAGAGGAAAGTCATCCTTGGGGCAGGCCTCATTCAAATCTCGGTAGTTGATGCAAATTTTGATCTTCCCATCCTTCTTGGGAATCGGTACTATATTGGCTAACCATGTAGGATAGTCAATTACTTCAAGGAAGTTGGTTTCCAATAACTTGGTTGTTTCCTCTTTGATTCTGAGAGAGATTTCTGTCATTGAAGTTTCTATTTTACTAGCTTGATGTGATCATATGTAGGAATCTTATGAATGGCAATGTCTGGATCTATGCCGGTCATGTCACCAGTTGTCCTTGTGAAATAATCTGAGTATTGCCTGATGGGCTTGTTAACTCCTATTTGTAATCACTTTCATGCATAGTAAATGCATGCTTTGGTACATTTTCTGTGCCAATTTTTATTTGTTCTTTTGTTCTTTTTATTTCTTTTTTATTTTCATTTTCTATTTTGGCAGTAATCTCATTCAGGGTGGAGAAAGGGTAATAAGAAAACTGAAACTTTTTATTAGTAGTAAAAGTGTCATGGTGGGCATTTACATTCAGATCGACAAAAGGTCTTCTAATTCAGCCAATGAAGATAGAGACAACTCAGAAGACTCAGATGACTCTAAACTGGACTCTGACTCAAGTTCTGCTTGTCACTCAAACTCAGGTTCAGATAGAAGGAAGGTGCACTGCTCCACACGCTCCTCTAGGTACAAATTCTGCAAAGTTGTTTGGATGGGTTGTATGAGGCTCATGGCGTTTGCTTCCACTTTATTAGTAATCATGCACAGGTCAAAGAGGGATGTCTCCATATTCTCCTCCCAATCAATTTGGAGCTTGAAAAGAGGCTCACGGTCTTCTACTAAGACCCTAACATCAAAGAGAAGTTCAAAATCAGGGATTAGCTTTTGGTTAAAGGGTAATACAATGATTCTTGAAAGAAGTAGTAGGGCTCAGATTCCCCTTCTCTGACAAAGTAACCATTGAGGGATATGAAGCATAGGTGCATCAAGATGTCCCTTGTTTTACCTCTTATTTTTGCCTTCTGTTTGGCATCTTCCACCTCATCTTAGTCTTCATCTATTGGTTTGAATCCAAGAACAAGTGGAGGTTTAGTGACTGGATATTCAGTAAAGGAGGCCATACCCTCTTAGTTGTGGCCTAACCTCATTCCTGGAAAAAAAGATATGGCTCTCAACATGTTAGCCGCTAGAGGGTTACTGTGGGGGTCAAAATCCATTGGAAAGGTTTCTTTACTTGGTTCTACTTCAATAAATTGAATTGAATCAAAGGAGAAGCTGGATAGAGGGTATACTGCTGGTCAAGGCTGAATTTCCAATAATGGGGCCAAGAAAGAAATTTCTTATTTTTTCGCCAAGTCCCTTTGATTGTTACCACCATATTTCCATGAGGGAATTTCACTTTCTGATGTAGGAAAGAGGGTACTACTTTAGCCTTATGGATCCATGGCCTTCTCAGAAGGAGATTGAAGGAAGCCGAGACATCTACTACCTGAAAGGGGATAGCCATGATTGCGGATTCGATTGTGACCACTAGATCAGGTACGCCCAATACCTCTCACTTGGTGTTATTATATGCCCTCACTATCTAATCAAAAGGCTATAAAATCTTCAGCAGTTAGGCTTAAGCAGCTGGCCACTTGAAGAGGACAGACATTCAAAGTTGTCCTATTGTCTACCAAAACCATATGTACTGTTTTACCCCTGGCTTGGACTGTAACATACAGAACATGGTTGTGGTCTCCTCCAGCAAGGATCTCATGGTCTAAAAAGTAAAGAGCTAGTGTTAGGGGATTCCTTGTAATGGATGCCACCAATGCCTCTTGAATAATATCAGCAGTTGTCTGACACTGATCCATGGCCTTAACCAGAGCTTAGAGGTGTACAAAGGGGGACTGAATCAACCACCATAAAGAGATGTTAGCCATGGTCTTCTTTAGCTGCTCCAAGACTAGATTTTCAGGCTATGGTCTAGAACTAGAACTGGGCATGTCTTTGGCTAAGCGGGTTAATTTGGTAATGCTTTAGGAGGAGGAGATGGGTATTGCCTCTCGCTTTAGGTGATGGCGTTGATTTCCTCAAGTACATCATTCAAGTTTATGAAGCAGCATGAGTTGTCTATGATCGAGTGGATCAAGGAGGCCAAGTCAAAATCTAGCTCTTGGTGGATCATGTGTATATTATTTTGGTGATGAGGGAGTTGGTTGGTGTTTACATTCAGTATGGGTCGAACGGGAAGTATCTGACCACTTTCCACCAGGTCCTCAATCTTTTGTGTTAGGGTTTTGCACTCATCAGTTTTGTGCCTAGGTCCTTGATGGAAAGAGCAAAAAGAGTTTACACTGTAGTGCTTTGGGATAGATTAGGTATGGGTCTAGGTTCTAGGGCCTATATCATCTTGTCATCTATAGCCTTCTGAAAGATGAATGAGAGAGAAACTCCAAGATCTGTGAAGTTGCATCTATCTGTTTGAGCAATTGGTCTTGGTAGAGGAGGAGGAGGTTGTCTTCAGCTGGTCAGATTGGCCACCTTGTTGCCTTTCTAAGGGATGGGAGGAACCGCATGATAACTGGCTTATGGCTTCTTGTAGCTGGAGGAAGAAGCATGATCCTCTTTAATCTGGCCTGATTGGATCAGGTCTTCTATTTTAGTGGCAGTGGCAATGAGCGCTCTAAAGTCCAGAAGGTACTGGGGCCTTCGGTGACTCTGGTAAGAGGGAAGCAAGTTCTTAACTATGATGTCAATTTGCTCTTGTTCATAAGGACGGTTTAGCATCCGGGCGGCCTTGCCCCTCCATCTGGTAAGGAATGAATAGAAAGACTCCCGGACCCCCTGTTTGGTGTTCTCCAAATCCTTTCTAGTAATATCCACATTGTAATGGTACTACTGGTTAAAGGCATTATAGATTTCACCCCATGTTTTCTTTTTGGAATTATCCAAGGTGACAAACTAGTAGAGACTGGCACTGGTGAGAGATTTTTGAAAAATTAGGCTAGGAGCTCATTACTTACACCAAGAGGAGTGAGGGCACCCACATACATCTTGAGACTTCTGGGGCATATGGTGCCATCAAATTTGTCCATGGCAGGCAACCTGGCCTCTAGAAAGAGGGGGAGAGAGAGCCACATCAATAAGTTCTTCATACTTCTTAATGCTCTTTAGGAATTTCTCGAAGGAGTCTATTTTCTCCGTCATCCTCTTAACCTCTCGAGAGGAAGAATCATCCCCTTATCTAGCTTGGGGTAGCAGTGGCACTAAAAGTGGCTCCTATCTTAGGAATTGACCCTCAGGCAGTCTAATCAGCATTAGGTGGAATGGTATGTTGTTCATTAGGACCCCCCCAGCTTGGTTCGGGGAAGTATCGCCATTCTGACTGGTGGTTATCAAGGTTATCACTTTTCCTAGGATAGTCTCTCTCTGAGTGGTTATAGTGTTCTAGAGGGAGTTATTTTGTTCAATCAACATTGTCCAGAAGCGAGTTTCCTATTCGTAGAGCATTTCTTCCATTAGCACTCTGAAATCAATAGGTAAAGCCGTTGTCATTGTTGTTATATGGTAGAAGCAAATAAAAATGGCATTAGTATACATCTATAAGTGCGATTCTAAAAAATATATAGAGTTAAAGTTTGGTGACTCAAGTTAGTGTTTGAGGCTTTGTGCAGGAGGAAGCAATGCACAAGCCAAGATTTGATGGCATGACTCATGCATTGCCCCTAGTTTAGGAAATGAAGGTGCTTAGGTCAAGTCTTGAGGCTCTTGGATAATAGGACGCAATGCACAAGCAAAGATTTGATGGCATGACTCAGGCGTTGCCCCCAATTTTAGGAAATGGAGTTGTAAACGCTCAAATTTTGCACCAAAAATAGACTCAATAATGATAATCTATATCGCTAAAGAAAAGGTTGAAGCACCCAATGAACTTGATCCGAAGGAGTGATCCGAGCCTAGGAAGTGCAACCCTTAGTGCCTTTTTCACATTTTTGGCAAAATGGAACCCATAAGCGCATCTTGGGTTCACCCGGGATGTGCCCTCGGTATCCCTACAGCACTCCGTGCATCACATGGACCAATTTCATAAAATCAGATTGGTTCACTAGTAGGGCCCACAATGGCCCTAGTGGGGTCCACTTATGGGGTCTATCAGTGATCCTTAAGGGGCCCATCAGAGGTGATGACATTTCTCATGGTAGAACAAGTTCGGAACATCTGATTAATTCAATTTTTGAACTAATAATCTTAGCGCAAGAAATCGGATCCATTGGATCATTTTTACATTTTCAAGGTTCGTCCAAGATGAATTTTCATGTCTTACATCGATGTACATGCCATTTGAAATGACTTTGTGAAAAATCTAAAGTCGAACCACAAGTGTGGCCCACGTGTGGGACCCACCTGCCATATAAGCAAATAGTGTCATTTTCACCATTTGCCTATAAATACCAACTTAAGGCTTAAGGTTAGGGGGGCATTTTTTCCTGGGTGGGCAATTACAAAATTGAGAGAACAAATCAACAAAAATACAAAATCAAACTCAAAATTAAAATCAAACCAGAAAACACATTAAAAATTCTATTTTCTACAAAAACCTTAAATGATTTAAGTTAACTTGTGAGTGAGAGAATGTTTTGAGGATAGTCAGTGAGTTCTACATACACAAACACTTCTAGAAACAAAATCAACAACACAAGCTCTAATCATCATCAAAGATCAAGTGTTCTTGACTGTTCTTCATCAATCTTCAAGCAAACCATCGATTTTTCTTCAAAACAAGATAACTGAGAGTCCAAACCTTATTCTTTTGTGATTTCCAACTCATTTCTATCTTAAAACTTTAAAAATTGAGCTTTTACAAGAGGAACACATAAAAACTCGATTTTGCAGCAAATCTGTTGCGTTTCTAGACTACAGAACGCTTAAGGCACGCACCTTGGCCTTAAGGCACGAGGATTTCTATTGCTATTACTGTTATTATTGTTAAGTGTTTTATTATAAAACTATTGATTGAGTTTTAAGAGAACTGTGATTTCAAACAAGAGTGTATAAGAAGTATTTTCATAAAAACCTTGTTAATTATTATTGTTAATATTTGAAAAATTAGAATTTATATTTTATTATAAATATATGCACCACTAAGCGATTTTGCTTAGCGATAGTGTTTTCTATACTATCGTAGGGGAATAAAAGGAGAAAGCAGGAGCTACTTTTGTACTATTTGAGTATACTCTGTTTAAGTGGAATTTTGTATGGTGTATAATAGAATTAACAGAACAATCAATTGATTGAGCAAATATATGGAGTTTTAATTATAGTACAAGCTATAACTTCATATATATATATATACTCTTTTCATTGTTTACTGAATTATGAAAAATGGGATTAGACCAGTATGTAACTGCTTTTCATGGGGCTTTTGGATTATGGACCCATTCATGTTTTTATAAAGGTAATTCTTTTTAAAAATTTTATTGACCCATCACTTTTCGTATGTTTAATTAATTATTAATAAGGCATTTTCTTTTAAGCTTATGGAAGAACCAAAAGACGATTTTTTATTTTATTTTAATCACTATATTTTATTTGTTATTACAAATTATAAATAAGTAAAAAAAAAACTTTTAATTCCCCTGTAGTATACTTAGTAAGAATTTTTAGTTTAACAAGACATGTCATGTCTTACAGTGGGGTAGGGTGTGACACTCATTGCATTATTGCCTGCAGCCACCTCCTCCTCCTCAACCTCTAGGCCTTTATAAATGTTGACCTCGCCCACAAACCCCCAGTCTCCATCAAAGAATCTGGAATGAAGCTTGGTCATTATAAGATCAGTTTAACGAAGAAGCATATCGTCACAGCATGAATGGCCAAGTCTGCATTCAACTCTACATAGACCTCATCTGCTTGGAGTTGTCGCACTATGCAATCATTGTCGTCTCCACGCTTAACCAACTCCCTTACTCGGGCATTTGGCTTCAGGGAGGAATCAAGGTGAGAATCCTTATCTTTTGAGATGACATGTGTTTTCTCCTATAATTCCGGCATATCCTCTTTCAGCTTCCTCACCTTAGCCTTCTCAGCTTTCAGATCCTCCTCCAAAGTAGCATTTAGCTTACGCGATCACAGGTATCATTATGAGCATGCAACAACTAAGAAAACAAAGTAAAAAACATAGAAAGTTAGAAAAATAAAAATAAGGAGAGAAAGAGAGAAGAAAAAGAGAAAATACCTTAAGCAACCCATGATCAATCTCATCTAAGGACTCTTCCCCTAGACCCTCTAAGCGAGCCAAATCATTAGGAATAAAGCATTAGGAGGCTAGAGCCCAAGCCACCTTAGTACCACTGACAGAAGCATGCTTCCCATGTTTCTTTCTCACAATAGTTCGTAACTCCAACCCCTTCTCAGACACTAGAGAATGCGAATCGTCATCACCACTCCATTAGTGTTTACCCTTTCGCCATTGCGCAATAGCCTTTTGGCTGGATTAAGGAAAAGGTACAAAAATTAGACTTTAATGCAGTAGAAACATTCACACAAAGGAGAATGAGAGTCGTTGAAGCTTGAGAAGCACTCGATTAAGCAACAAGAGGTATCAAATGAGAGGAGTAGCATGCATTTTATAGGCTGCTAGGGCTCCAAGCCAGTACCAATGGGTTCTGCACCTATGCCAAAGGGCCTGACGCCAATACCAGTCGGCTTGGTACTAGGCTGCCTAATTAGTATCATCACTAAGGCAAGTTGTATTGTCGGCAGGTCGGCCAATGCCCCTGGGGCAAAAATGACATTTTTTCCCTTTTTGTTTGATTTCTGTGTTTTTTCACTTCTAGAGGCCAGTTTAAGGCCAAATGATGTCTAATTGAGCTGATTGTCAAGCCATTAGTATTGTGGCAAAATTTCCTACGTCTTGGTGTTAAAATCATAGTCAACAAGAGCATATGATGTGCTAGACATCGAGCACATACCCTAATCAAAGTTATTAAGTTCACATAATATCCCTTAAGGATAGTATCCTTCTATCCGAGGATAATGTTTTTGTCTTGTTTCCCATTCTCCAGTTTTTCTTATAGATCAATGCATTAGAGTTTGTGGGTGTTGGAAGTGAGGATTGCTTTATTTATTGTAGTTTTCGCTAAAAGGAAAGTTGAACAAGCTTGATTGATTTTATTTAGAAAAAAGTGGTCTTCATTATTTGACCCATTCACTAATCCCTGGAAAAAGGTCTCTTGCTTTGGTAAAAGTTTTATTTTAGAGTCAAGCCCTCTTTAGGGAAAATTCTCAAATTAGTCGATTTTTTTTAATCGACTAACTTGGCTTTAAACCAGAGATCGAGTAAAGGAGTTAGGGACGGTATCGAGAAGGTATTAGGCACCCGAACCACCGGTTAGATTGGCCTCCTTATTGTCTATTCACACAATAATTAATAATAGGATTAACTTGAATTGAGGTGTAAAATTAATTTTAGTGCAATTTTGAAAAACATGTCAAACATGCATATTATCTCATGCATGGAACATTAATTAAATCATCCAAAGAAGGGGAGAAGAGAAAAGAATATAAATCATCTCCTAATTATATAATCTACCCTTAACCCTCCAAATTTTCTAAATCCCTTAATTTATTACAAACAAACAATAATTGGATCCATTAAGGTCCTTTACCTTGAACTGAACTAAAATAACCTGATTTATAAAATTCAAAATTTTTTAATTTAAATTTAAATATGAAAATTTAGAATATTGTTTTATTGTAATAACTAATATTTCAAACTCTACATAAATAAATAGAGGAAATCAAACTATTATTTTAAACCATGAACCAACCATAAACCAAGATCAAACCAAAGCCATTCCGAAATCACTAAAAGCCCAGAATCTTCTTCAAATCAAATAAAGATCATTTAGTTAAAGCTTGAGTTTGATCAAATCATTTCCATTTTTCTCTTTTCTTCACAAAGCTGTGATAGCAGCACCCAACTAACCCACTCGTCCTCTTTACCATTTTCGGCCATCTTTCAGTGGGAGCAATGACTACCGGCCCAATTTTGAACCTAATTCCAGCCTCACTTGCACCGATCGAGCTTTCCTTCATGCGAATCGAAGCCCTTTTTCCCTCCAACACCGTTGTCTCTCTCCGCTCGTTTTCCCAATTACCGGTGAGTCACAGTCGACGAGACTGGTGTGGGGATGCTTTTTCACTTGGCACTGAACTCTATTTTAGCCTTCCTTTACATCGAATAGACGTCTAGTGGCGCAAATCAAAGCTGTCTCCTTCGACAGCTTCCTCTCCTCGACTTTTCGGCGACTCCAGCTCGACTGATCAACTGCTCCCATTGGCAATATCTCTCCAGCCTCTCTCTCTCTCTCTCTCTTTCTCTCTCTTCTATCTTGGTCTTGTTTAGTGCAGCAAGGAGAGCAGCAAGGAGAGCTGCAAGCTTTGCTCTATTCTGATCAATGTTGCCTCCTTCAACGTTCTAGTCACTCTTTCAGCGAAACCAATCAAAGACAACAGATTACACCTTCCAACATCTCCAGTATATTTTCGACAACCGTTCTCATAAATTCCAGCCAAGCTATCATCAATAGTGGCGTATTTTGTGATATTGGAGCTGTTTTTGGTCCTTTTTACCGAAATTAAGTCAACTTCTAACATTTGGTATCTAGGTAATCTGATTTTGAATATTTTCCAGTATATTTCATAAAAATTAACTATGGGTAGTAGTTTTTAATGAGAAAATGCAAATCTTTATTTACTGCCATGTAGATTAACTTAGGAATTTAGATAAATGTTGTTAATGAGAGACGTAATCTAAGTTTTAGACAAGTTAAGTAGAATATATGTTATATATGCTTGATCATTAAGGAAAATGTGATTAAAGGTGGAATATTTGAGGTATAATTAAGCCATCGCAAAAATTTATCCTTAAGTTTTATTGAACATGCATTTTTTAAGGAGAAATTGATTCTTTAAGTTACATTAGTTTGAGTTAATAATTGTTGTTGGACTATAAACCAAATGAAATTCTCGGTTTTACTTAGAACATAATATGTAAATTTGAGTAAAGTAAGACCTGTTATTCTAATAGGCAGTAGCTATTATGAAGCTAGTGCCATTTTATAAAAGTTAATATAGTAATGAATTTGTTTATTAAGTTAATTGGAAGTGTTATATAATGTCAAAATGGAGGAAAAGTTATGAAGCTTTAATTGATATATTTTTAAGTGGTGAATTTAGTTACTTAAAAGATACATTTATCTAATAGTAATTTAATTAAAGTAATGATTCTTAGTGGCTAGTCTAGGATTTCATTAAAGGATATTTATGCCTGAGTTAGGTGGATGAATAAAGATTTATTTATATTCATATATATGTATGAAAGATTTTATTTATTTGATAACTTGCTAAAGAAGCTAATTATATTGAGTGAGAATGTCTGATAATGTGCTTGGATCAATAAAGATTATTTAATTTATGTGTTAAGCTTGAATGTAATTTTGATATTGTTATTTGGACGAAGGAAGGGAAAATTAAATTGCTTGATCGCCCGATGGATGGACTGTGTGTAATGATTGATATCCATATATAGACTTGTGATTCTTTAAACAGGTGGATAGTCCAATTTTTAGGGGAGATGCTGCCGAAATTTTGGCAGAATCTAGTCTAGTTGTAGCAAGTTAGATTAGATATTTTATTAGATTTATTCATTAATTCTCCATTTAAATTATTCCTTTGTCTGATCCAATTTTTTCCTTTGCATTCTTAATTTTTTTAGATCATCCGGGTTTGTCTTCTACTCCTCCAAGTTAAAATTTGAGCTAGAGCTTCTCTTTTTCTGTATCACTGTGAGTAATAATAGATAGTGCATAACATCATTAGCTTGTATATACTACTACCATATAAAGAAATATATAAATATTAAATTAGTATTCATTCATTTTTATATTACCATGTTATTGCTAATACATGATTATATATATATATATATATATATGTTTGTGCATTAAGGATTTTTTTTTGTGCATTATGTTGAATGAATTGTTTGATTACTTGTGCTGTGAAATTGTTGTGCCTTGTTTGTATGGAATTTAGATGAAGTGGATCACTATGAGTTTGTAAGGGCGATTTTCGATACCATTGGCCATGTATGGGGAGATCGGCGCCCCGTGTGCATTTGATGATATACGATATGGAAAACTACGGGGTGGCCACCTGTTGGTATGGAAAAGAAAAGAGAATATAAAAAAAGGAAATGGCTGGTTAGGTAAGGATTAGAACGATTGGCTATATATGGGGATCAGCTCCCTACTGTACACATTTAAGAGGACGAGCCACATGTGAGGATGGCTCATCAGGGGTTTCGGTGACGCCACTGATCAATTTTCACTTGTTTGATTACTTGAAAGTGTAATTACTTATGGATGCTGATGTTGTGTCATATGCTTGACTGATTGCGTGTTCATTTTAGTGTTTTTGGTTGCATTTCACGTGAATGCTTGTGTATGCATTGTTTATTATTATTCACTGAGTTGCAAAACTCATTCTTCTCTTATTGAACTTTTTAGGAAGTAAAATCCATGTCGATTCGGCTAAAGCTCTGTATCCCTCTCCGGAAGGCTATAAAAATAATTCTCTAATTTGAATAATTAGTTAAAACATGTAATTTTTATGAAGACCTTTATTATATCTAATTTTTATTGACTCTATGATTGTAGGATTTATATACTTCTAATCATATATTAATAGAGTATTTTATCTTGTGAACTTATGAATGTTTAATTATTGGTTTTAATGCATGAATGGACCAATTAGCCACATTATAGATGTTATGTGTTGTATATAGGCCCAAATTATGAATTAATTTGAGATGTTGAAGTTGGGGCCATGAAATTGCGGTTACTTCACTTAGAAATAATATAGACTTACTATTTCTAGAAATTCATTTGATGCGTATGGACTTTGTGGTTTAGGCTCACTACAAGTCTCGGGGGCCTTAAATTTACCTAGGCTCTAGTGCCGGTTTGGATCGTGATTTCGGATCGTGACATTAACTATAAAAACAATAATTGATCATTCTTAGATATAACATCCATACACACAGCCACAAATTCATATATTCATTCAATTGATGGTAAAATGGTCAATGTCTATGTCCATAAGTTAAGCATTAAGGGTTACCAAAATAATAATCATAACGCAATGGATAGAAGTGCATGAATTTAAAGGATAGATTATTTGAAGTGTATAAGAGTAAATGATAGTATATTAAAGGTTTAAATAAAATTTAGGTTCAAAGCCTTGATGTCCATCATGATTAATGAACAAATACACTTGTCACTACCCAATTCTTCTTAATTTGTGTTTATTCAATCCATTATAGGTCAAAATTGTGATCAAGAATAATAAAGTTTGGTGCTTACCTGCTAGAATACCAATTTGGGACTGATTTAATAGTTTTCGGTGTTTTGGACCTTTGAAATAAAGATCTGTGCACCATAGGGGACGTGGTGTGCACCACATGTATGTTGGGTTTTAATATCAAATATGTACAGCAGAATAATATAATTAAAACAAATTAATTATACCAACAGGGATCCGTTTAAATGAATAAGGCAATAAAATATGTTTAGAAAAATACCTCTTTTGCAAATTCTTTCAAACTTTGATCTACAGGGTTAGGTTGTCGCAAACCACAAGTCGTCCAAATATCCGACCTCTAGCAATATTCAAATGAATGGACAATTGAAAAACTCTAAAACTATTTTACATAGTTGAGCGATTAGAGCGTATGATGGTTCTAGCTATCATAGGCTCTCTCTTTTATTTTATAGCTATGAGCAACAACTCTTGTTTTCACGTTCAACTCATTCAGTTTCTACTATTTCTTAAACCTTATATAGGAAAACCCCTAGGTCACAAATAAATTAATTGTAATTATTTATTTAAATCTTTTAAATAAATAAATTATAACTGAATATATATGTGCCTATTTATTTATTTATTTAAACAATTTAAATTAATCATAATACATATATTAATAGAATTTTCAATTTAATCAATTATATTTATTTATTTAACTCTTTAAATAAATAAATCATAATTAAAATATTAGGTTTATTTAATCTAAAATTTATCTTAATAAATTTTAGACATAAATCAATTAAGTCAATACTTAATAATCTAGGTAAAATTATAATCAAATATAAATTACAATTTTATCCTTAACTCCACAAAACTTATTTGTAATCAAGTCA
>CANUEX010091585.1:0-74828 GCA_948099535.1 Jatropha multifida | reverse complement strand
TAAACTCTTCGGGATAACGCTTACCGCTCATGGGCACCTCTCTTTAAGCCATCTTAAATGACTCCGAGGTGTCTGTTAAACCCGTGGCGATTCAGATTTCCCTCCTGTCTTAGGTCGGTTTCCTGGAGATGACACTCGCCGTTGAACGATATAGGTCTTCTTAGTTGCACTGATTTTGACACCGAAACCTACTGGTGAATCACGATGGCTGTCAGTGATAAGATAAGGCTTTCTTTCTATGTTGGGTAAGTAGACTACTCGCCCATCCTGATCGAGACTTGGTTTGACGTCGATAGATAACTTATTGATTATAATCGACTGATTGAGTGTCATTTTCATCAATGTATACCAGCAACTCAAGTGTGTATACCAGATAGTAGCTAGAATACTTCTGGTATACAAATTTAACGATTCACATGGGTTTTTAAGGGTTTCACATGGGGCCACCTGAGTACCCAAAAGACTTAAAAAACGAGTAAAATCAATATGAATGATGATCTTGATACGGACTTCTCTAGCCACACGCCAATGATGCAGCAGTACCTGAAGCTGAAAGCACAGCATCCGGACATTCTGCTGTTCTACCGGATGGGCGACTTTTACGAACTATTTTATGACGATGCGAAACGCGCTTCGCAGCTTATGGATATTTCACTGACCAAACGTGGCGCATCGGCAGGTGAGCCGATCCCGATGGCCGGGGTTCCGCATCATGCGGTGGAAAACTATCTGGCGAAGCTGGTGAGTCTTGGCGAATCCGTGGCGATTTGCGAGCAAATCGGCGATCCGGCAACCAGCAAGGGGCCGGTTGAGCGCAAAGTGGTGCGCATCGTAACGCCAGGCACCATCAGCGATGAAGCGCTGTTGCAGGAGCGTCAGGATAATCTGCTGGCCGCCATCTGGCAGGACAGCAAAGGTTTTGGCTACGCCACGCTGGATATCAGCTCCGGGCGTTTTCGCGTCAGCGAACCGGCCGATCGCGACACCATGGCCGCCGAGTTACAGCGCACCAATCCCGCCGAGTTGCTCTATGCCGAAGACTTTGCCGAAACGGCGCTGATTGAAGGCCGCCGCGGTCTGCGGCGCCGTCCGCTGTGGGAGTTCGAAATTGATACCGCCCGCCAGCAGCTAAACCTGCAATTTGGCACCCGCGATCTGGTCGGCTTTGGGGTGGAAAACGCACCTCGGGGCCTGTGCGCAGCCGGCTGTCTGCTGCAGTATGTCAAAGACACGCAGCGCACTGCCCTGCCGCATATTCGCTCCATCACCATGGAGCGCCAGCAGGACACCATCATTATGGATGCCGCGACGCGCCGGAATCTGGAGATCACGCAGAACCTGGCGGGCGGTGTCGAAAATACGCTGGCCTCGGTACTTGATTGTACCGTAACGCCAATGGGCAGCCGCATGCTGAAACGCTGGCTGCATATGCCGGTTCGCGATACAAAAGTGCTGACGGAACGCCAGCAAACCATTGGCGCATTGCAGGATCACTGCGGCGAGCTACAACCGGTGCTGCGTCAGGTGGGCGATCTGGAGCGTATTCTGGCACGTCTGGCGCTGCGCACTGCGCGTCCGCGCGACCTGGCGCGTATGCGTCACGCTTTCCAGCAACTGCCGGAACTACGCGCGCAACTGGCGGAAGTGAAAAGCGCGCCGGTGCAGGCGCTGCGCGAAAAGATGGGCGAGTTCAGCGAACTGCGCGAACTGCTGGAGCGCGCAATTATCGATGCGCCGCCGGTGCTGGTGCGCGATGGCGGCGTGATTGCGCCGGGTTATAACGCCGAACTGGACGAATGGCGCGGTCTGGCGGATGGCGCGACTGACTATCTTGATCGGCTGGAGATCCGCGAGCGCGAACGCCTCGGGCTGGATACGCTGAAAGTGGGTTATAACGCGGTACACGGTTACTACATCCAGATTAGCCGCGGGCAAAGCCATCTGGCACCGATTCATTATGTGCGTCGCCAGACGCTGAAAAATGCCGAACGCTACATTATTCCGGAACTGAAAGAGTACGAAGACAAAGTTCTGACCTCGAAAGGCAAAGCGCTGGCGCTGGAAAAACAGCTTTATGAGGAGCTGTTCGATCTGCTGATGCCGCATCTGGGCGACCTGCAACAGAGCGCTTCTGCGCTGGCGGAACTGGATGTGCTGGTGAACCTGGCGGAACGCGCTTACACCCTGAATTACAGTTGCCCAACCTTCACTGATAAACCAGGCATCCGCATTACCGAAGGGCGTCATCCGGTGGTCGAGCAGGTGCTGAAAGAGCCGTTTATTGCTAACCCGCTGAATTTATCGCCGCAGCGCCGGATGTTAATCATCACCGGGCCGAACATGGGCGGTAAAAGTACCTATATGCGCCAGACTGCGCTGATTGCGCTGCTGGCCTATATCGGCAGCTATGTGCCCGCGCAAAAAGTCGAAATCGGCCCAATCGACCGCATCTTTACCCGCGTCGGCGCGGCAGACGATCTGGCCAGCGGCCGTTCGACCTTTATGGTGGAGATGACCGAAACCGCCAACATCCTGCATAACGCCACAGAAAACAGTCTGGTGCTGATGGATGAAATTGGTCGCGGAACATCGACCTATGATGGTCTGTCGCTGGCATGGGCGTGTGCGGAAAACCTGGCGAATAAAATCAAGGCATTGACGCTGTTCGCGACTCACTACTTTGAGCTGACGCAACTGCCGGAAAAAATGGAAGGCGTGGCAAACGTGCATCTCGACGCGCTGGAGCATGGCGATACCATCGCCTTTATGCACAGCGTGCAGGACGGCGCAGCCAGTAAGAGTTACGGTCTGGCGGTCGCTGCGCTGGCGGGCGTGCCGAAAGAGGTGATTAAACGTGCACGCAGCAAATTGCGCGAGCTGGAAAGCCTGTCGCCGAATGCGGCGGCCACGCAAATAGACGGCACGCAGATGTCGCTGTTGGCTCCGGCAGAAGAGACCAGCCCGGCGGTGGAAGCGCTGGAAAACCTCGATCCGGACAGCTTAACGCCGCGTCAGGCACTGGAATGGATTTACCGCCTGAAGAGCCTGGTGTAAGGCGCTGATTGCCGGATGGCGATTATCCAGCCTGGAAGTTTTCCGCGCAGTGATCAAATCCGGCCAGCAATTCTGTGCAGGCCGGGCTTCCATGCGGTTACCGTTGATTTTCTGCCAGCAGCGGCGGAATCGTCGGCACCTGCGGTGCGTCATCAATATCTTTCTGCGTTATACGAAACGCCTGTGGATAGTGCTCGCGGCTGGTACGACGCAGTGGTTCGGTATCACGCCAGGTGTA
The DNA here is from genome assembly GCA_948099535.1 of Jatropha multifida. Lineage (NCBI taxonomy): Eukaryota > Viridiplantae > Streptophyta > Magnoliopsida > Malpighiales > Euphorbiaceae > Jatropha > Jatropha multifida. Next base: position 71,536 of record CANUEX010091585.1, on the reverse strand, counting down.
TAAACAGTGCTGGCACTGGTACACCGTCCAGACCCCTTTTACCGGCGACGTCGCCATGATTTCAATGTGCTCATCGGCACAACGTGGACAGATCATTTTTCGCTCCTTATTTTTGGCGGCTCGCCAGCATGGCGGTCAGTTTTTCAGCCCATTCTTTGGTTTCCGGCAAATCACGTACCGGCTGGCTGTAGTGGCCACGGTTATCCGGCGCAACCGGCGTGGTGGCATCAATAATCAGTTTGTCGGTGATACCGGCCGGGCTTGAACCCGGATCGAGTTCCAGTACCGACATATTCGGCAACTGCACCAGATCGCCTGCCGGGTTTACTTTCGACGACAGCGCCCACATCACCTGCGGCAAATTAAACGGATCGACGTCTTCATCGACCATGATCACCATCTTCACGTAACCGAGGCCGTGCGGCGTGGTCATGGCGCGCAAACCCACCGCGCGGGCAAAGCCGCCGTAACGTTTTTTGGTGGAGATAATCGCCAACAGACCGTGGGTATACATGGCGTTTACCGCCTGCACTTCCGGGAACTCGGCTTTCAGTTGCTGGTACAGCGGCACACAGGTTGCTGGCCCTATCAGATAATCGATTTCCGTCCATGGCATGCCAAGGTAAAGGGATTCAAAAATCGGTTTCGTGCGATAAGAGACTTTATCGATGCGTACCACTGTCATGTTGCGCCCGCCGGAATAGTGGCCGGTGAACTCACCGAACGGCCCTTCGATCTCGCGCTTACGTCCTTCGATCACCCCTTCGAGGATCACTTCCGATCCCCATGGCACATCGAAACCGGTCAGCGGCGCGGTAGCAATCGGATACGGGCTTTCACGCAACGCGCCCGCCATCTCATATTCCGACTGATCGTATTTCAGCGGCGTGGCGCCCATCAGGGTAATAATCGGATCGTTGCCGAGCGTAATCGCGATGGGCAGATCCTCGCCGCGCTCTTCCGCTTTATGCAGATGCAGCGCAATATCGTGCATCGGTACCGGTTGCAGGCCGAGTTTGCGTTTGCCCTTCACTTCCATGCGGTAGATGCCAACGTTCTGCTTGCCAAAATGATCGGGATCGAGCGGATCGCGGGAAACAACGCAGGCTTTATCAAGGTAGAAACCGCCATCGCCATCGTTCAGGCGGAACAGCGGTAGAATATCGAACAGATTGATGTCATCCCCATCGACGCTATTCTCCGCCCACGGCGGATTGTCGCGACGTTCCGGGGCGACCGGGAACTTATCCCAGCGACGGATAAATTCGTCAATCTGCTGCTTAACCGGAGCGTTCGGCGGTAATCCCAGCGAAATCGCGTGGTTCTGCCACGAACCGATAGTGTTCATCATGACGCGGGCATCAACAAAGCCGCGGATATTATCGAACCACAGTGCGGGAGCGCCTTCGCCAATGCGGCCGGTCGCGTTCGCGGCAGCGGCCAAATCCGGCTCGGCATTCACCTCTTCACTGATTTTCAGCAACTGTCCTTGCTCGTCCAGCGCCTGTAAAAAACTGCGTAAATCATCAAAAGCCATTATGCATTCTCCTGTGAATAATTCTGTGCCGCCTGCAAACCACCCCAGCGCTTCGCCTGCGGTAGCGAAAGACCGAACTGATCCAGCACGCGGGCGACAATATGCAGCGTGACGTCGTCAATCGTTTGTGGATGGTTGTACCAGGCGGGCATCGGCGGAACCATGGCGACGCCCAGGCGGGATAATGCGAGCATATTTTCCAGATGGATGGCGCTCAGCGGCATTTCGCGCGGCACCAGCACCAACTTGCGCCCCTCTTTCAGCACCACATCGGCGGCGCGTCCAACCAGCCCTTCGGCATAACCCGCGCGAATACCTGCAAGCGTTTTCATACTGCATGGAATGATGATCATGCCGTCGGTATGAAACGATCCGGAGGAGATTGTCGCCGCTTGATCCGCCGGGTTATGGCAATGATCCGCCAACGCAGCAACTTCACGCGGGCTAAAAGGGGTTTCCAGTTCAATGGTCGTTTTTGCCCATTTCGACATCACCAGATGCGTTTCTACCTGCGGCATCTGCTGCAATGCCTGCAACAGTGCAACCGCCAATGGCGCGCCCGTCGCACCGGTCATTCCGACAATTAGCTTCATTCTCCACCTCAATATTGTTCGTATACGAACGTTATGAAATACACTACGCCTGCAAAACGATCCTGACAAGGCATCCCAAAACGTTGCGGCACGAAAAGTGAAATTGAGGATCGTTATAAAGCAGCGCAGAAGCCGCTATGATAAGAAGAAGATCATGATGGAGAGCGCTAATGAAATTAAGGAATGAAGCATTTCACCTGTTGCGCCAGCTTTTTCAACAGCATACCTCACAGTGGCAGCAGGCGCTGCCCGAGTTGACTAAGCCACAATACGCGGTGATGCGCTCAATTGCAGAAAACCCGGGCATTGAGCAGGTTGCGTTAACGGAGGTGGCTGTCAGCACCAAGGCGACGCTGGCGGAGATGCTGAGCCGTATGGAGAGTCGGGGATTAGTGCGGCGGGAAAACGATCCGGCGGATAAGCGTCGGCGGTTTATCTATCTGACGCCGGAAGGAGAAAGGCTGCTGGCAAGCAGTATTCCCGTCGGCAACGGCGTGGATCAGGCGTTTCTTGGCCGTCTGAGCGCCGAAGAGCAAACCGCTTTTTCAGCGCTAATCAGAAAGATGATGGATAAAGCGTAACCGCAGAAAAGAAAAAGGCCGCGTCATCTGCGACCGGCCTTTTTGGCTTGAAAGGATGCTTATTCGCGGAACAGCGCTTCGATATTCAGCCCTTGCGTTTGCAGGATTTCACGCAAACGACGCAGACCTTCCACCTGAATCTGACGAACACGTTCACGGGTGAGACCAATTTCACGGCCCACATCTTCCAGTGTCGCAGCTTCATAGCCCAGCAGACCGAAACGACGCGCCAGCACTTCACGCTGTTTGGCGTTCAGTTCGAACAGCCATTTGACGATACTTTGTTTCATATCATCATCTTGCGTGGTGTCTTCCGGACCGTTGTCTTTTTCATCGGCCAGGATATCCAGCAGCGCTTTTTCAGAATCGCCGCCTAACGGCGTATCAACTGAGGTAATGCGCTCGTTGAGACGCAGCATACGGCTCACGTCATCAACCGGTTTGTCCAGCCGTTCAGCTATCTCTTCCGCACTCGGTTCGTGGTCCAGCTTATGGGACAACTCACGCGCGGTACGCAGATAGACGTTCAGCTCTTTAACAATGTGAATTGGCAGACGAATGGTGCGGGTTTGGTTCATAATCGCCCGCTCAATAGTCTGACGAATCCACCAGGTTGCATACGTTGAAAAACGGAACCCACGTTCAGGGTCAAATTTCTCAACGGCACGGATCAGCCCCAGGTTACCCTCTTCAATCAGATCCAGCAGCGCCAGACCACGATTACTGTAACGACGGGCAATCTTAACCACCAGACGCAGGTTGCTCTCGATCATGCGACGGCGGGAAGCGACGTCACCGCGTAGTGCGCGGCGTGCAAAATAGACCTCTTCTTCGGCCGTTAATAGTGGGGAGTACCCAATTTCCCCAAGGTACAGCTGAGTAGCATCTAATACACGCTGGGTTGCCCCCTGCGATAACAGCTCCTCTTCAGCCAGGTCATTATCACTGGGTTCCTCTTCTACTAAGGCTTTTTCGTCAAAAGCCTCTGCTCCGTTCTCATCAAATTCCGCATCTTCATTTAAATCATGAACTTTCAGCGTATTCTGATTCATAAGGTGGCTCCTACCCGTGATCCCTGGGCAACGCTCCTGAAAACGCCTCATTGCGCCCGTTGCAGCGGCATCTGCGCGCACTGCAACGGCTCAGATGGGGAGTCTTCAACAACCTTGCACCGATTTATCGCTGCGGCAAATAGCGCAGCGGGTTTACGGATTTCCCCTTGTAACGAATTTCAAAATGCAAGCGTGTAGAACTGGTTCCGGTGCTACCCATGGTAGCTATTTTTTGCCCCGCCTTAACTTCTTGTTGTTCCCGGACCAGCATTGTGTCGTTATGGGCGTAGGCACTCAGGTAATCATCGTTATGTTTTATGATGATCAGATTACCGTAACCGCGCAGCGCGTTACCGGCATATACAACGCGCCCATCTGCGGTCGCGACAATAGCCTGTCCTTTGCTGCCGGAGATATCGACGCCTTTATTGCCACCTTCGGTAGCAGAGAAGTTGTCGATAACTTTGCCCTCAGTCGGCCAGCGCCATGAAGCAATAGGCGCGCTGGTAGATGTACTGCTGGCAGTCGGTTCGGTTGAGCTTACAGAAGGTGCCGTAACAGGCGCTGTGATGGTTGTCGCAGGCTTGTTGTTTGGCAACATTTTGTTAGCACTTTGTTCACCTGAATCCTCAGAATACGTAATTGTCGGTTTCGAAGCAACCACTACGCTGGAATTTTGTGCAGGTTTTGAGACTATTCCTTGTGCTGAATCATCAGCCCGAGTAATGGCATTTCCACCCGTAATTGGTGTGCCGGATGCATTACCCACTTGCAACGTTTGCCCGACTTCAAGGTTATAAGGCGCGGCGACATTATTACGCTGCGCCAGATCACGGAAATCGTTCCCGGTAATCCACGCAATATAAAATAGTGTATCGCCACGCTTCACCGTATAGGTACTACCGCCGGTATAGCTGCCTTTGGGAATATTGCCGTACTGGCGGTTATAGACGATGCGCCCGTTAACAGTTTCAACAGGCGTCTGCGCCACCGGCTGAATCTGCGTTGGCTGCGCGGGCTGAATTTTCTGCTGCGATGATGTACCAAGTTTTGGCGGCGGCGTGATCAACATTCCGGAGCTGCCGGAACTGGAATTTGAACTGGCGTTGCCGCCAACAGAACTGACCGGGGCTGGAGCATTAGTGGAATTTGAACACCCTGCCAGCCACAGCGAAACCAGTGACAATGCCGCAATACGGCTTACGGTGAATTTCGGGCTTCCCGCGCTCATTTATCCCCCAACAATATTTAGATAACCAATGACTTAAAGATAACCGCGACGCCTGGCGGCAAATGTGCCTACCATACGCTGTTACGACCTGAAAATCCCAGGGAAAACTCTGTAACTCAGGCCAGTTCGCCTCTTATCAGCGGAACAAAGCGCACCGCTTCCACAGTATCAATAATAAATTCGCTTCCCCGCCGACGAACGCGCTTCAACTGCTGCATTTCATCGCCTACGGGTAAAACAAGAAGGCCGCCATCGTCCAGTTGCGACATCAATGCGGCAGGGATCTCCGGCGGTGCGGCGGTCACAATAATGGCGTCAAACGGAGCGCGGGCCTGCCACCCCTGCCAGCCATCACCGTGACGAGTAGAAACATTGTGTAGATCGAGCTGTTTCAGGCGGCGGCGCGCCTGCCATTGCAGGCTTTTAATGCGTTCAACAGAACAGACATGGTGTACCAGACGCGCCAGAATCGCCGTTTGATAGCCGGAGCCGGTGCCGATTTCCAGCACCCGCGACGCAGGTGTCAGATCCAGCAGCTCGGTCATTCGCGCCACCATATACGGCTGCGAAATGGTTTGCCCCTGACCAATAGGTAACGCGACGTTATCCCACGCTTTGTGTTCAAACGCCTCATCGATAAATTTCTCGCGCGGCACTTGCGATAACGCCTCAAGCACCCGCTCATTTTTAATGCCCTGCGCGCGTAATTGATTGAGAAGATCCTGTACGCGTTTACTCACCATTGCGAATTCACCCCGACACGATCCAGCCAGCCCGACACCACATCATGCGCGCTGTATGCTGTTAAATCTACATGCAACGGCGTGACAGAGACGTAGCCTTCATCCACGGCTGCAAAATCCGTATCCGGCCCGGCATCGCATTTTTCCCCGGGCGGACCAATCCAGTACAGTGTGTTGCCGCGAGGATCCTGCTGCGGAATAACCTGATCGGCCGGGTGACGGCTACCGCAACGGGTAACGCGAATACCCTTGATCTGATCGAGCGGCAGATCCGGCACGTTGATATTGAGGATCCGCCCGGTACGCAGCGGCTCGCGGCTGAGCGCACGCAGAAGAGAGCAGGTGACGGCGGCGGCCGTTTCATAATGGGTATGCCCGTTGAGCGAGACGGCCAGCGCCGGAAAACCGAGATGACGCCCTTCCATCGCAGCGGCAACGGTGCCAGAGTAGATCACATCGTCGCCGAGATTCGGCCCGGCATTAATGCCGGAAACCACCACATCCGGGCGCGGACGCATCAGCGCGTTCACCCCAAGGAAAACGCAGTCGGTCGGCGTGCCCATCTGTACAGCGATATCACCGTTTTCAAAGGTAAAAGTACGGAGCGAAGATTCGAGCGTCAGTGAATTAGACGCACCGCTGCGGTTACGATCGGGCGCGACCACCTGAACATCGGCAAACTCGCGCAGCGCTTTTGCCAGCGTCTGGATTCCCGGCGCGTGGATCCCGTCATCGTTACTCAGCAATATTCGCATAATCACCCGATGTGTTAATAAGTTCCCTGATCACGCTGGTGGCAAAACTTCCCGCCGGGAGCCAGAAACGTAACTCGACGGTGACATCATCCCACCAGTTCCAGCAAAGCTTCTGCGGATAGAGCAGCATTGCGCGGCGCGCAGCTTCTACTTTTTCCCGCACCAGCAACGCCTGTAACTCCGGCGCATCGGCAACCGCCTGTTGCTCAAACGCCAGCGCTGCGCGCTGCGCGCCCCAATCGCCGCTACCCGGCAGCGCGGCGGTAATCATTAAGGTTTTCGCATCGACGCGCGCCTGCAATTCCGCGCGCTCTTCCTCGCTGGCGACAAACCAGCTACCGCGCCCCGCTAATTGTAGCGCATCGCCGTCAACAACTTGATTAAAGTCTGTTTTTTTCAATCGTTCGTTGACGATTTGATTAAACAACGCGCTGCGCGCCGCCGACAGCCAGAAGCTGCGTTTATTACGATCGCGAACCGGCGCAGCGCTTTGCGCCCAGCGCAACGCGCCCTGCAAATTGCTGCCGCCAATACCAAAACGCTGCGCACCGAAATAATTCGGCACACCTTTTTCACTGATGGTCTGCAAACGGGCTTCCACATCCGCCCGATCGCTCACTTCACGCAGCACCAGCGTAAATGCGTTGCCCTGCAATGCACCCAGCCGCAGCTTGCGCTTATGGCGGGCATACTCCAGCACTTTACAGCCTTCAAGCTCAAACGTGCTGAGATCCGGCATCGTATTGCCAGGCACGCGGGCGCAGAGCCATTGCTCGGTCACCGCATGTTTATCTTTTTGCCCGGCGAAGCTCACTTCGCGTGCATGAATTTTTAGGAATTTTGCCAGCGCATCTGCCACAAAACGGGTGTTGCAGCCACTTTTCAGAATACGCACCAGAATATGTTCGCCTTCGCCATCCGGTTCAAAGCCGAGATCTTCCACAACGACGAAATCTTCCGGGTTGGCTTTGAGGATCCCGCTACCTGCTGGTTTGCCATGCAGCCAGGTCAGGTTTTCGAATTCTGTCATTTTGCCGCCTTCACCAGCAGCGCTACCGCTTCACAGGCAATGCCTTCGCCACGCCCGGTAAAACCAAGTTTCTCGGTGGTGGTGGCTTTGACGTTGACATCATCCATATGGCAGCCGAGATCTTCGGCGATGAAGACGCGCATCTGCGGAATGTGCGGCAGCATTTTCGGCGCCTGGGCAATGATGGTCACATCAACGTTACTCAGCGTATAGCCCTTCGCCTGAATGCGTCGCCAGGCCTCGCGCAGCAGCGCGCGGCTATCGGCGCCTTTAAATGCCGGATCGGTATCCGGGAACAGTTTGCCGATGTCGCCCAGCGCCGCCGCGCCCAGCAGAGCATCTGTCAGCGCATGCAGTGCCACATCGCCATCAGAGTGCGCCAGCAGCCCTTTCTCGTAAGGAATGCGTACGCCGCCGATAATAATCGGGCCTTCACCGCCAAAGGCGTGTACGTCAAAACCGTGTCCAATGCGCATTATACTTTCTCCTGAAGGTCAGAAAGGGTCAGATAGAATTCTGCCAGCCGTAAATCTTCCGGTCGGGTCACTTTAATATTATCCGCGCGTCCGGCAACCAACTCCGGGTGGAATCCGCAATACTCCAGCGCCGACGCTTCGTCGGTGATCGTCGCGCCTTCATTCAGCGCGCGGGTCAGGCAATCGTGCAGCAGTTGCAGCGGGAAAAATTGCGGCGTTAGCGCATGCCATAAATCATTACGCTCGACGGTATGGGCAATCGCTGTTTTTCCCGGCTCCGCGCGTTTCATGGTGTCGCGCACCGGCGCGGCAAGAATACCGCCGACGCGGCTGGTTTCGCTGAGCTGTAACAGCCGGTTTAAATCATCCTGATGCAGACAAGGACGCGCGGCATCATGCACCAGCACCCACTGTGCGTCGCCAGCGGCTTTTAAGCCCGCCAGCACCGAATCAGCGCGTTCTGCGCCGCCGTTCACCACGGTAATCTGCGGATGTTGCGCCAGCGGCAGACGGGCAAAGCGCTCGTCGCCTGGACTGACGGCAATAATCACCCGGCTGACGCGCGGGTGGGCAAGCAGCGCGTCTACGGCGTGCTCAAGAATGGTTTTTTGGCCAATGGAGAGATACTGCTTAGGACATTCCGTTTGCATGCGGCGGCCGAATCCGGCGGCCGGCACCACGGCACAGACGTCCGGAATTAGTGCTGACATGTCGTAAACCCGGGACTGTTTATCGATTATTTTGTGTGTTTTGATTCTGATTCTGGTTTTGCGCTGACCCCGGCGTACGCTTTGACGAGTCCGGCACCAGACGATAAAACGTTTCGCCCGGCTTAGTCATGGTTAATTCATTGCGTGCGCGTTCCTCAATCGCTTCCTGACCGCCATTGAGGTCGTCAATTTCGGCGAAAAGCTGATCGTTACGCGATTTTAATTTGGCGTTCGTCGCCTGCTGTGTCGCCACATCTTCGCTGACGCGGCCGTAGTCATGCAGACCATTCTTGCCAAACCACAGCGAGTACTGTAGCCAGACCAGTAAAGCCAGCAATAGCAGCGTTAGTTTACCCATCCTGCCCCCTGAAAAACGGCACCATCATCCCATAACTTTTCGTCAGACTCCACTCCGGGGCCGGGCGATGCCGCGCAAGCGCCAGACTTTATCATAAATGTCTTCCGAACCGTAGCCGGACACATTGCCTTAATGAGGGTTACGCTTTGACGTAAGGCCGCTAGCCCAGCAACCACATAAACAGCACGCCAAACATGGCGGCGACCGTCAACAGCGTCGCCACGCTGCTGTAAAGCAAACGGCCACCGAGCAGCGAATGCAATGCAATGCCGACCACCACGGAGACGGGCATCAGCGCGAGGAAAAACGGCCAGGTATAGAGAAAGAAAAATAGCGTGTTGGAACCGTAAATCATAAACGGGATCGCCAGCGCCAGCAGCCATGCAACGAACCCCACCACGGCCCCGGGAAAAGACCATGTGGTTTCGTCGGGGGTCGCAGGGAGTGATGGCGACCGTGTGAGGGTGATGTTCTGACTGTTACGCATATCGGATCCTGTTGCCTGTACGACCGGTAAACAGGAGATACGCGCGCCAATTCAGGAAGCGTAATCTCAACGCCGTAATGCCTGAAGAAGGCGCGTATCGCCAGTACCGTCTCAGGATCTGATAATATCGCTCTCCCGGAGGAGGTCTAATAATTGGCTGACCAAATTTGTTACCAATTGTTCACCTTGCAGGTGAACTTCCGGCGATTTGGGCGCTTCGTAAACCGAATCAATCCCGGTGAAATTACGCAGTTCACCGGCGCGCGCTTTCTTGTACAACCCTTTAGGATCGCGCGCTTCACAAATCGCCAGCGGCGTATCGACAAACACTTCGATAAAACGCCCTTCCCCGAGGCGTTCACGCACCATCTGGCGCTCAGCGCGGTGCGGCGAAATAAATGCCGTCAGCACCACCAGCCCGGATTCCACCATCAGTTTGGCTACTTCGCCGACGCGGCGGATATTCTCTTTGCGATCGTCATCACTAAAGCCGAGATCGCTGCACAAACCGTGGCGCACATTGTCGCCATCCAGCAGATAAGTACTGACACCTGCCTTATGCAGCGCCTCTTCCAGCGCGCCAGCGACCGTCGATTTGCCGGAGCCGGAGAGCCCGGTAAACCACAGCACAACCCCACGGTGACCGTGGAGTTGTTCGCGCTGCTCAGGCGTTACCGGATGGGCATGCCAGACGACATTTTCGTCATGCAGAGCCATTATTTGCCTCCCAGCAGATCGCGCGCGCCCCAGTGCGGGAAGTGCTTACGGATAAGCTGGTTCAGCTCCAGTTCAAACGCGCTGAACTCCGAAGCGCTGGTCGTCTGTTCAATATGAACATCACGCACCATACCCGCGCCCACGGTCACGTTGCTCAGCCGATCGATAAAGATAATGCCGCCGGTGACCGGGTTTTGCTGATACGCGTCCAGCGTCAGCGGTTCATCAAAGGTCAAATCAACCAGACCAATGCCGTTCAGCGGCAGGCTCTCGACCTGGCGCTGCGTCAGATTGTTGATGTCCACCTGATACTGAATGGCATCGACGCGTGCGCGCGTCTTTTTGCCCGCCACTTTGATGTCAAAGCTCTGGCCCGGTTGCAACGGCTGTTCCGCCATCCACACCACGTCAAGCGACGCGCGCTGTACGGCTGGCAGGGTTTCCTGCGCATCAAGAATCAGGTCGCCGCGGCTGATGTCGATCTCATCTTTCAGCACCAGCGTAATGGCTTCGCCCGCTCCCGCTTCCTGTAAATCGCCATCAAACGTGACGATGCGGGTAATGGTCGATTCCACGCCTGATGGCAGCACTTTAATGCGTTGACCCACGCTCACCACGCCGGACGCCAGCGTACCGGAGAAACCACGGAAGTCGAGGTTCGGGCGGTTAACATACTGCACCGGGAAACGCATCGGCTGGGTATCGACTACGCGCTGGATCTCGACGATTTCCAGCACTTCCAGCAGCGTCGGGCCGCTGTACCACGGCATTTTTTCGCTCTGGCTGGCAACGTTATCGCCTTCCAGCGCCGACAGCGGCACGAAACGGATATCCAGGTTGCCCGGCAGTTGTTCAGCAAAGGTCAGGTAGTCCTGGCGGATGTTTTCGAAGATCTCTTCGCTAAATTCCACCAGATCCATTTTATTCACTGCCACCACCAGGTGCTTGATACCCAGCAGCGTGGAGATAAAGCTGTGGCGACGGGTTTGATCCAGCACGCCTTTACGCGCATCGATCAACAAAATCGCCAGATCGCAGGTGGACGCGCCGGTGGCCATATTGCGGGTGTACTGCTCGTGCCCTGGCGTATCGGCGATGATAAATTTGCGCTTCTCCGTGGAGAAATAGCGATAGGCCACATCAATGGTAATGCCCTGCTCACGCTCCGCTTGCAGGCCGTCCACCAGCAGCGCCAGGTCGAGTTTTTCGCCCTGCGTGCCGTGGCGTTTACTGTCGTTATGCAACGTAGAGAGCTGATCTTCATAGATCTGGCGGGTATCGTGCAGCAGACGGCCGATCAGGGTGCTTTTCCCGTCATCGACGCTGCCGCAGGTCAGAAAGCGCAGCAGGCTTTTGTGCTGCTGAGCGTGCAGATACGCTTCAACGCCGCCTTCGTTGGCAATTTGTTGGGCAATAGTGGTATTCATGGCGGCTCCTTAGAAGTATCCCTGACGTTTTTTCAGCTCCATCGAGCCGGCCTGGTCGCGGTCAATCACGCGGCCCTGACGTTCACTGGTGGTGGAAACCAGCATCTCTTCAATGATCTCCGGCAGCGTCTGCGCGGAAGATTCCACCGCGCCGGTCAGCGGCCAGCAGCCGAGCGTACGGAAACGCACCATCCGCTGCTCGATCACTTCGCCAGGTTGCAGATCGATACGGTCGTCATCGATCATCATCAGCATACCGTCGCGCTCCAATACCGGGCGCTCTGCCGCCAGGTACAGCGGAACGATTTCAATATTTTCCAGGAAGATGTACTGCCAGATATCCAGCTCGGTCCAGTTCGAGAGCGGGAAAACGCGAATGCTTTCACCCTTGTTGATCTGGCCGTTGTAGTTGTGCCACAGCTCCGGACGCTGGTTCTTCGGATCCCAGCGGTGGAAACGGTCGCGGAAGGAGTAAATACGCTCTTTGGCGCGTGATTTCTCTTCGTCGCGGCGCGCGCCGCCGAAAGCCGCGTCAAAACCGTATTTGTTCAGAGCCTGCTTCAGCCCTTCGGTTTTCATAATGTCGGTATGTTTCGCGCTGCCGTGCACGAACGGGTTAATCCCCATCGCCACCCCTTCCGGGTTTTTGTGCACCAGCAGTTCGCAACCATATGCTTTGGCGGTACGGTCGCGGAATTCATACATCTCACGGAATTTCCAGCCGGTATCGACGTGCAGCAGCGGAAACGGCAGCGTGCCCGGATAGAAGGCTTTACGCGCCAGATGCAACATCACGCTGGAATCTTTGCCGATGGAGTACATCATCACCGGGTTGGAAAATTCGGCGGCCACTTCGCGGATGATATGGATGCTTTCCGCCTCCAGTTGTCGCAGGTGAGTGAGTCGTTTTTGATCCATAACCATTCCTTAAGCCAGTTTAATCACGGAGGCGTCAAAGGCGTCCGTTGCTGTCGTATGCCGGAACCAGGCGAGCTCGCGATGAAGCTGCACCACTTCGCCCACCACCAGCAGGGCGGGCATCGGCGCAGCATGCGCCAGTTCCTCGAGTTGTTCTAGTGTGCCGGTAGTAACCTGTTGCTCCGCGCGCGTACCGCGAGAGATCACCGCCACCGGCGTGGTTTTATCGCGCCCGTGAGCAATCAGTTGTTCGCTGATCTCTGCCGCTTTCATGGTGCCCATATAAATCGCCAGCGTCTGTCGGCTTTGCGCCAGTTGCGACCAGTCGAACGGTACGCTGTCGGCTTTATAGTGGCCGGTGACAAATGTTACCGACTGGGCAAAATCCCGGTGCGTCAGGGGAATGCCTGCATAAGCCGTCGCGCCGGAGGCCGCCGTGACGCCCGGCACCACCTGAAAAGGAATGCTGGCTTCTGCCGCCGCCTGTAACTCTTCACCGCCGCGGCCAAAAATAAACGGGTCGCCGCCTTTCAGCCGCACCACCGTTTTACCTTCGCGCGCCGCATCCACCAGCATGCGGTTGGTCTCGTGCTGCGCCACCGAATGGGAACCGGCGCGTTTACCGACGCAGATTTTCTCTGCATCGCGGCGGGTCAGTTCCAGCACTTCATCGCTGACCAGATGATCGTAAAACACCACGTCGGCCTGCTGGATCACCTGTAAACCGCGCAACGTCAGCAGCCCCGCGTCGCCCGGCCCGGCACCAACCAGGATAATTTCTCCGCTACCCGAACCCGGCTGTTTCAGTTCGGCTTCGAGCGCTTTTTCGGCGGCGGGTTCATCTCCGGCAGCCATCAGGCTGGCAAAACGCCCGCGAAAAGCGCTTTCCCAGAAGCGGCGACGTTCATCCGTGGTGCGGCGAAAGGCTTTAATCCGCGAACGCCAGCGCCCGGCCACTTCCGCCATACGGCCCAGATTGCCGGGCAGCAGCGCTTCTATCTTTTCACGCAGCAGACGCGCCAGCACCGGCGCGGTTCCGCCAGAGGAAATCGCCACCAGCAGCGGCGAGCGATCAACAATCGACGGGAAAATAAAGGAACACAGCGGCTGGTTATCCACGACGTTGACCAGCTTGTGACGCGCATTTGCTGCCGCAAAGACGCGCTGATTCAGCGCCGTGTCATCGGTTGCCGCAATCACCAGGAAAACGGCATCCAGCTGTGCTTCGTCAAATTCGGTCGCCAGCCAGTGAATCGCCTGGCTGTCGGCAAGCTGTTGCAGTTGCGGTTCCAGCCGTTGCGCGACAACCTGCACGCGTGCGCCAGCGCGACGCAAAAAGGTGATCTTGCGCGCGGCGATTTCGCCGCCGCCAATCACCAGTACGGGGCGGTCTTTTACTTCAGCAAATAATGGCAGGTAATCCACAAAGCAACTCACTTACAGCCAGCAATACTGCGACTATAGGGGGCGGTTCCGGGCGAATGAAATTACGAATTGGAATGAGTAGTTCCGCAAAGGAATAACGCAGTGGCAATACAAATATCAAAAAGTGCTTAAGGCGAGCATTTTCGGCAGGTTAAGAACAAATGAAATTGTGTAAACCTGGTCACAGTTTCATACTAAGCGCGTCAAAAAAATTGCTGCATAAAGGACTCTCTATGTTTTCCGCATTGCGCCTCCGTACCGCTGCCCTGGCGCTCGGCGTATGCTTTATCCTTCCGGCTCATGCCCGTACGTCCCAACCCGGTGAATTTGCCAACGAGCAGGCTCGCCACATTGCCACCCTCTTTCCTGGACGCATGACCGGCACACCGGCTGAAATGCTCTCCGCAGACTATTTGCAGCAGCAGTTTGAACAGATGGGATACCAGAGCGATATCCGCAAGTTCAAAACCCGCTACCGCTACACCACCAAAGATAACCGGCAGAACTGGCAAAATGTCACCGGCAGTACGGTGATCGCCGCCCATGAAGGCACGCTGCCGCAGCAGATCATGATTATGGCGCATCTTGATACGTATGCGCCGCATAGCGATGCCGATGTCGATAACAATCTGGGCGGCCTGACGCTTCAGGGCCTGGATGACAACGCGGCCGCGCTGGGCGTGATGCTGGAACTGGCGCAGGTGCTGAAATCCGTGCCAACGCAGTACAGCATCCGCTTTGTCGCCACCAGCGGTGAGGAAGAGGGCCATCTTGGCGCGGCAAACGTGCTCGCGCGGATGAGCGAGCAAGAGAAGAAAAATACCCTGCTGGTGATCAACCTTAATAACCTGATTGTCGGCGACAAGCTCTACTTTAATAGTGGCAAAAATACGCCAGCATCGGTCCGTAAACTGACGCGGGATCGTGCGCTGGCTATCGCCCGCGCCCACGGTATCAGCGCGATGATAAATCCCGGCCTTAACCCTGATTACCCGAAAGGCACCAGTTGCTGCAACGATGCCGAGGTGTTTGATAAAGCGGGGATCCCGGTTCTGTCGGTGGAAGCCACCAACTGGTCGCTCGGCAAGAAAGACGGCATGCAACAGCGGGCGAAATCAAAAAGTTTCCCTGATGGCATCAGCTACCACAACGCGCGCATCGATAACCAGCAGTTTCTCGATCAAGCCCTGCCCGGCCGTATTGCGCACCGTAGCCGCGACGTGATGCGGATTATGTTGCCGTTAACCAAAGAGCTGGCCAAAGCCAGTAACCCGTAAGCGCTCAGGCGTCCTGAAATCAGGGCGCCTTTTCTTCTGTGGCAACATCTCACCCGTTTCTTTCGCAAAAAACCTTTGCGATCGGTATCACAGGAGAGCGCGCGAAGTAACGGAATGTTCTTTTAAAGAAAGGGGTAACGCCGTAATCTTTTTGCCCGTAGCGCCCGCATGATGCAGGCCTTCATCGGATGACGGAAGAAGAGCAAATGAAAGCGGCACGCCAACAAACCATCATCGATCTGTTGAGGCATCACCAGAGCCTGACAACCGAAGCATTGTCAGTGCAGCTCAACGTCAGCAAAGAGACGATTCGCCGCGATCTCAGTGAATTGCAGGCGCAGGGAAAAGTGCTGCGCAATCACGGGCGCGCCAGGACGCTCCACCAGGAAAATCAGGACAGCGGCGATCCCTTTCATATCCGCCTGAAAAGCCATTATGCCCACAAGGCGGATATCGCCCGCAAAGCGCTTGGCTGGATAGAAGAAGGCATGGTGATCGCGCTGGACGCCAGCTCCACCTGCTGGTATCTCGCTCGCCAGTTGCCGGACTGCAATCTTCATGTCTTTACCAACAGCCACCCAATTTGCCAGGAGCTGGCCAAGCGTGAACATCTGCAACTGATCAGTTCCGGCGGCACGCTGGAGCGCAAATATGGCTGCTACGTCAATCCGTCGCTCATCTCCCAGCTCAAATCGCTCGATATCGACCTGTTTATTTTTTCCTGCGAAGGGATCGACAGCAGCGGCGCGCTCTGGGATTCAAACACCTACAATGCCGGGTTCAAATCCATTCTGCTGAAACGCGCGGCGCAGTCGTTACTGCTGATCGATAAGAGTAAATTCAACCGTTCGGGAGAGGCGCGGATTGGGCACCTGGATGATGTGACGCATATTGTCTCTGACAGCGAACTCGCCTGAGCCGGACATTGCCCGGCTCAGTTGGTTTTAACGCTCGTCGCGACGACCGCCGACGGCCGCCCACATACGACGTACATGTACCGTGACTTCTTCGCGATCGTGGTACAACTGGCGCGCCTGAATTTGCGCCGCGATATTATGTTCATCCAGCTGCTGCTGGATAAAGGCGAGGTTATTTGACACCTCTTCATAGCGCTTTTTCATCGGCAGCTTCAGGTTGAAAATGGTTTCGCGGCACCAGCCCTGCACCAGCCACTGCGCCATCAGCGCGGCGACTTTCGCCGGTTTCTCCACCATATCGCACACCATCCATGAGATGTTATTGCGGTTCGGCCGGTAACGGAAACCATCTTCCCGCAGCCAGGTGACCTGCCCGGTATCCATCAGGCTTTGCGCCATCGGGCCGTTATCCACAGAAGACACCCACATATTGCGTTTCACCAGTTGATAGGTCCAGCCGCCCGGGCAGGCACCGAGATCTACCGCGTACATGCCGTTGGCCAGGCGCTCATCCCATTCGTCTGCAAGAATAAAGACGTGGAACGCCTCTTCCAGTTTGAGGGTTGAACGGCTCGGCGCATCCGACGGGAACTTCAGGCGCGGGATGCCCATATAGAACGGCGAATTGTTATACGAATACGAATAACCGGTATAACAGCAGCCAGGGGCAATAAAGAAGATATGCACCACCGGACGTTTCGGCGAATCATTGCGCGCCAGCACGCCTGCTTCACGCAGCGCACCGCGCAGCGGCACGGTGAACTTGCGGCAGAACTTCATCAGTTCTTTGCTTTCGTTGGTATCGGCAACCTCGACGCGCAAATCCCCGGCTTTCTCCACCACGCCCTGCAACATACCGACGATCGGCGTAATACGATCTTCTGGCGGCAGATCGCGCAGCAGTTCGCCCACGACAAACATCTGACGGGCGAAAATCAGCGAACTGAACGGCAGCTCGCGCGCCACTTTGTCCGCGTCGTTTTCCTGATAGCACTCGAACACGACATAGCCCGAATTCTCTTTCACCCGGGCAAAACCGAACACCTCAAGGCGGCCAGCTTTATCGGTAATTTCGGCTGCGCACTCTTTCTCAAAACCCGGGCGGCACAGCAATACCACTTTATTCATGAACAACGCCCCTACGTTTCAGACGAATTGCGCCAATCAACATCAATGCCCAGCCGATTAAGAAACAAACCCCACCGACTGGCGTAACAAACGCCCACAGGCGTAAATGCGAAAGCGCCAGGCAATAGAGGCTGCCGCTAAACAGCACGGTGCCCAGCGCAAGAAAAACACTACTCCAGTAAAACCAGATGCTGATGCGACGCTGCATCGCCACCGCCAGGCCCAGCACGGCCAGCGTGTGGAATGCCTGATATTCGAGGCCGGTCTGGATCCAGCTCATCTCCGGCACACCCAAAGTTTTACGTAAAACATGCGCGCCGAATGCGCCGAGCGCGACAAATACAAAACCGCTCACCGCGGCGAAAATCAACATAAAACGGCTGGTCATGTGAGTACCCTAAAAAGTCATACGCGCCACGCGCGCGCATTAATGTTCATAACGGAAACGGAATTTTTCCTGTTCGCTTGCCGCTTTGGCCAGGATCCACTGACGAAAGGCGGCTATTTTACCCAGTTCTGCCTGACTGTCATGACAAACCAGATAAAACGCATTCTTACTGACCAGAACATCATTAAACGGGCAGACCAGGCGACCTGCCTCGATTTCGGACTGTGCCATTACATTGTTGGCCAGTGCGATCCCCTGTCCGTGGATGGCCGCCTGAAGCACCATAGAGCTGTGGCTGAAGATGGGTCCCTGCTGAACGTTGAGGTTAAGACCTAATTGCCGCGTATAAGTTTGCCAGTCGCGACGCGATGCGTCGTGCAATAAAGTGTGGTGCGCTAAATCTTCCGGCGTTTTCAGCGCTTTATCGCCCGTCAGCAACAGCGGCGAACAGACCGGCAGCAAATATTCGGCGTACAATTTTTCGACGCGCATTCCCGGCCAGTTACCGCGCCCGTAAAAAATCGCCACGTCGACATCGTCCGCCAGTTTATCTTCCTGACGGTCAACGGCCTGGATACGAACGTCAATTCCCGGATAAGTTGAGTTAAAGTCGGAGAGCCTTGGCACCATCCACTGGATGGCAAAACTGGGGAGCAAACTGACGGTTAGCGCGCCTTTTGCACTGCGCGCCTGCAACTTACGGGTGGCTTCCGTCAGTTGGGAAAATATTTCTTTAATATCCTGAAAATAGCTCTGCCCCTCTTCGGTCAGCAGCAGTGAACGGTTGCGTCGGCGAAAGAGTTTGAGCCCGAGGAAATCCTCAAGAGACTTGATTTGGTGGCTTACTGCGGCCTGCGTCACAAAAAGCTCATCAGCTGCGCGCGTGAAACTTAAATGGCGTGCGGCAGCATCAAAAACGCGTAATGCATTCAGTGGTGGTAATCGCTTGGACATGGTTTTCAGGCTTAGATGTAAAGGCAATTTAACAAACAGGAAACAGTGATTAACCTATTAGTTTTTTTTATCTGAGCCATTATAAATTGTCCGTTGAGCTTCTACCAGCAAATACCTATAGTGGCGGCACTTCCTGAGCCGGAACGAAGAGCTTTTTTCGGAATGCGTGTTCTGAAGGGCTTTTGGCTTACGGTTGTGATGTTGTGTTGTTGTGTTTGCAATTGGTCTGCGATTCAGACCACGGTAGCGACGCTACCCCTTTTTCACTTCCTGTACATTTACCCTGTCTGTCCATAGTGATTAATGTAGCACCGCAAGATTGCGGTGCTTTTTTTTACCTCACGTTCAGCGCTTACTTATCCAGCGCGACCATCTCTTTCACGTCGCTACGGTTGATCTGCTGTTCGTTGCCGTTAGCGTCTTTATACGAAATCAGGCCGGTCTGATCGTCAGTTTTCGGTTTCCCTTCCGAGACGATCGTGCGTCCATCATTGGTATGTAACGCGTAATTCGGACCGGAACAGGCGCTCAGGGCAAAAGTAAACATACATGCAGAAATAATTGCGGCAGTCTTCTTCATCTTCTTCTCCTTCTGGCAATTAATGCTGTGAAATACTCTTAGTGGAAGAGTCTTAAACATTTACCTAACACTATTTAGCATAACCTGCTTACATCTCCCTGCCAGGACAAACAGACAATTCCGATGGAGTGCAACGTTCTTGCTCCGACAGAAAAATTGCGCGACGATCGCGCTATTGATACGAGGAATCGCATGAACGCATTTAACCCATCGCAATTTCGCGCGCAGTTCCCGGCGCTGGCCGACGCGGGTGTCTATCTGGATAGCGCCGCCACCGCCCTGAAACCGCAGGCGGTAATTGATGCCACACAACAGTTTTACAGCCTCAGCGCAGGTAATGTGCACCGCAGCCAGTTTGCTCAGGCGCAGCAGTTAACCGCACGCTACGAAGCCGCGCGTGACCAGGTCGCCGCGCTGCTCAATGCGCCCTCCGGCAAAAATATCGTCTGGACGCGCGGTACCACCGAAGCCATCAACATGGTCGCCCAATGCTATGCACGCCCGCGCCTGCAAGCGGGCGATGAAATCATTGTCAGCGAGGCGGAACATCATGCCAACCTGGTGCCGTGGCTGATGGTGGCGCAACAAACCGGCGCGCGGGTGGTGAAACTGCCGCTCAGCGCCGATCACCTGCCGGATATCAACCAACTATCGTCGCTTATCACCTCGCGTAGCCGCATCCTGGCGCTGGGGCAGATGTCCAATGTCACCGGCGGTTGCCCGGATCTGGCGCAGGCGATTACGCTGGCGCATGCGGCAGGCATGGTGGTGATGGTCGATGGTGCGCAGGGCGTCGTGCATTTCCCGGCCAACGTGCAGCGGCTGGATATCGATTTCTATGCATTTTCCGGCCATAAACTCTACGGTCCTAACGGCATCGGCGCGCTGTATGGGAAAGCGGAATTGCTGGATGAGATGACGCCGTGGCTGGGCGGCGGCAAGATGATCAGCGAAGTGACATTTGACGGCTTCACCACTCAGCCTGTGCCGTACAAGCTGGAGGCTGGTACGCCAAACGTGGCGGGCGTGATTGGCCTCAGCGCGGCGCTGGAGTGGCTGAAAACGCTGGATACCGCCCAGGCGGAGAGCTACAGCCGCGGGCTGGCGACGCTGGCAGAAGATCAACTGGCTAAACGTCCGGGTTTCCGCTCCTTTCGCTGCCAGGACTCAAGCCTGCTGGCCTTCGATTTTGACGGCGTACATCACGGCGATATGGTGACACTGCTTGCAGGTTATGGTATTGCGCTGCGCGCCGGTCAGCACTGCGCCCAGCCGCTGCTGGCCGCGCTTGGCGTCAGCGGCACCCTGCGCGCCTCATTTGCACCCTATAATACACAACAGGATGTAGATGCGCTGGTACAGGCTGTGGACCGCGCCCTGGAAATATTGGTGGATTAATGACAAGCCCGACTTTCGCCGGACACCCGTTCGGCACAACCGTTACCGAAGAGACGCTGCGCCAGACGTTTGGCGCACTGAACCAATGGGAAGATAAATACCGTCAGTTGATTATGCTTGGTAAGCAACTGCCTGCAGCATCGGAAGCGCTGAAGGCGCAGGCGCGGGAAATTCCCGGCTGCGAAAATCGCGTCTGGCTCGGTTCAACGCTGAGCACGGAGGGAACGATGCATTTCTTCGGCGAGAGCGAAGGGCGAATTGTACGCGGATTGCTGGCCGTGCTGTTGACGGCAGTAGAAGGCAAGCGCCCGGAGGATCTCATTCAGCACGATCCGATGTCGCTGTTCGATGAACTGGGGTTACGCGCCCAGTTGAGCGCGTCGCGTAGCCAGGGGCTGGCGGCGCTAGCCGCCGCCGTGCAGGATGCGGCCCGTCAGGCGCTGACCTGACGCTCTGCTTTCGCCATCAGTTTTTTCAGCGCATGGGAAACCGCGATAAAACCAAAGGTTGCGGTTACCATCGTTGCAGCACCAAAACCGGCTGCGCAATCCATACGTTTCGGCCCTTCCGCCGTACTTTTCATCGCACAGACTGAACCGTCCGCCTGCGGGTAAACCAGCGCTTCGGTAGAGAATACGCAGTCGACGCCGAGCTTCCCTTTGCTGTTCTTCACCACGCCAAAATCACTTTTCAATCGCTCGCGCAATTTTGCCGCCAGCGGATCCTGAATGGTTTTCGCCAGATCGCTGACCTGGATCTGCGTTGGATCGATCTGCCCACCGGCACCACCCGTGGTCACCAGCGGGATCTTATTGCGACGGCAATATGCAATGAGCGCGGCTTTTGGGCGTACGCTGTCGATCGCATCGATCACATAGCTGTAGCCCTGGCTCATCAGTTGCGCAACGTTGTCGGCAGTCACAAAGTCATCCACCACCGTCACCCGGCACTCCGGGTTGATCTGGCGAATGCGATCCGCCATCACCTCAGCTTTTGCCAGGCCAACGTTATCGCGCAGGGCGTGGATCTGCCGGTTGGTGTTGGTCACGCACACGTCGTCCATATCAATCAGCGTGATCGCGCCGATGCCCGTTCGCGCCAGCGCTTCAGCCGCCCAGGAACCCACGCCGCCGATACCGACCACGCAGATATGCGCATCGGCAAACCACTGCAACGCTTTCTCGCCATATAAACGCGCCGTGCCGCCAAAACGCTGACGCCAGGCATCGCTGATTACTGCTGACATAAAACAGACCTCAAAGAAAACAGAAAACCCTCTTCCGCAGGCGAAAGAGGGTTGCAGAGTGTATCACACTCAGCCGCTGAACACGCCGCCGCTGGTGCCCGCGCCCGGAGCGTTTTTCAGCACCCAGACCCGGCCATAATGGTTATACCAGCCTGCGCGGTGACCGGCATCCGGGCCAATGCCCTGATAGATATCGAAGTGCTGGCCTTTGATAGCGCCGCCAACATCCAGCGCCACCATCAGGCGCAGCTCATACTGACCGTTGAATTTGCCTTTATTGTCCAGTTGCGGTACTTCCGCCAGCAGCGTGGTGCCCGGCGGAATAATGCTGCGATCGGAAGCAACAGAAGCGCGTCCAATCAGTGGCACTGCGCTGGCACCTTTCACTGGCGCCCAGGATTGCGGTTTAAAGAAGACAAACGACGCATTCTCTTCCAGCAGCGCGCGCACTTCCGCTTCACTGTGTTTTTCACCCCATTCGCGGATGGCCTGCATCGACATATCTTCTTTCTTCACTTCGCCGCGATCGATCAGCACTTTGCCGATACTGCGGTAAGCATGGCCATTTTTTCCGGCGTAACTGAAGAAGTTAAGCGGGCTGCCATCGCCAAAATCAATATAGCCACTGCCCTGCACATCCATAATAAAGTTGTCCATCAGCGAGTTGCTGTACGCCAGCACATAGTTGTCGCTGAGCGCGCCGGCATAGATTTCCGCGCGCGTTGGCAAGCGGCCGCGTTTGGGCGGCATGCGATAAATCGGGTACTGGAACTCACCCTGGCGCGTGTGGCGCGCCTGTACTACCGGCGTATAGTACCCGGTAAATTGCACGTTTCCGTAATTATCCGTTCCTTCCATCTGCCACGCATCAAGACCGTACTGGCGCAGGGTGCGCGTATCGCCGCCCGACATCAGCCATGACTGAATCGCATTGTAAAGGCCGCTCTGGCTGCTATAGAGGCGCGGAGAAGCGGAACGAATTTGATTAACCTGCTCGGAGAAGTCTCCGGCGTTGATTGGCGCACCGACGGCGTCAGGTTGATTGACCAGGGAAAAAGGCTGGGAAAACTTTCCGTCTTTATACTGTTGACCGCGATCGGTCGGTTTGGAGGAACAGGCGGCAAGGATTGCGACCATGGCGCCTGTGAGTACGAACTTAGCCCAACGTCCTTTCATTATATCTCGTCTTCTGATTAACCTGCAGCGGGGTGAAGATAACAAACCCTATTCACTAAAGAAATGCGTCAGCACAACCCATCGCCAATTTCGCATAAAAAATAAGCTAATTGTATTGTTTTTACACATAATCCCGGCAATTCGTCGAATTAGTCAAAAAAAAGGTTGCATCGCTAAGTTTGCAGAGTATAGTGCGCATCCACGGACGCGGGGTGGAGCAGCCTGGTAGCTCGTCGGGCTCATAACCCGAAGGTCGTCGGTTCAAATCCGGCCCCCGCAACCAATTAAAATGTGAAGAAAAAAGTTTACATGATGGAAGTGTAAACAGACGGACGCGGGGTGGAGCAGCCTGGTAGCTCGTCGGGCTCATAACCCGAAGGTCGTCGGTTCAAATCCGGCCCCCGCAACCAATCACAATAAACACCTTAACGGGTGTTTTTTTGTTTCTGCGGTCCGTAAAAAATGGCGCCTTTCAGCGCCACTCTGTTATCCCCTTCTCGCCAGCGTCGCGCCATCCGAGAAATAAGCTTTAATCCCCGCCAGAATCGACTCCGCCACTTCCTGCTGGAATTTGGCCGTCTTCAGCTTACGTTCCTCTTCCACATTACTGATAAACGCGGTCTCGACCAGAATCGACGGAATATCCGGCGCTTTCAGCACCGCAAAACCGGCCTGTTCAACCTGATTTTTATGCAGATTGTTAACGTTGCCAAGCTTGTTGAGTACGGCTTTACCGAACTTCAGGCTGTCATTGATGGTCAGCGACTGCACCATATCGAACATGGTGTGATCGAGATAACGGTCGCCGCTTTTACTGACGCCACCAATAAGGTCAGAAGCGTTCTGCGTCTCCGCCAGATACTTCGCCGCCGTGCTGGTCGCCCCTTTGGTCGAAAGGGCAAATACTGAAGAACCGCTCGGCTGACGGCTGGTGAAAGCATCGGCGTGAATCGACACAAACAGATCCGCACGCTGTTTTTGCGCTTTGGCAACGCGCACTTTCAATGGGATAAAAACATCCTCGTTACGCGTCATGTAGGCTTTCATATTGCCTTCTTTCTCGATCAGCGCGTACAGACGGCGGGCGATTTGCAGCACCACGTCTTTCTCGCGGGTACGGTATTTCCCCATCGCCCCCGGATCTTCGCCGCCGTGACCAGGATCCAGCATAATAACGATTGGCCGATCGCGCCCCGCTTTCCCCGGCTGTGGGCCGCTATCCTGCTTCGGTACCTGCTGTTCAAGATCGCCTCTGTTGTACTCTTCCAGCAGCGCCAGCAGCGGATCCTGCACATCTTTCGCATTCACCGGATAGAGATCCATCACCAGCCGCTCTTTGAAGCCAGCTACCGGCGCCAGCGCGAACAGTTGCGGCGCAACATCCTGTTTCAGCTCAAACACCATGCGCACGGTTTGCGGATCAAACTGACCAACGCGCGCAGACTTGATAAAGGGATCGTCGCCACGAATCTGCGTCCCCATACCTTTCAGCACGGAGTTAAGGTGCACACCTTCGAGATCCACCACCAGCCGGTCAGGGTTACTCAACGTGAACTGCTTGTATTTAATGACCTGGTTAGATTCCACCGTCACGCGCGTATAGGTAGACGCTGGCCAGACGCGAACCGCCACTACGTGGCTTACCGCTGCCAGGCCCATTTGGCTTACGCTTAATAACCACATGGCCCCCGCCCCTTTTAATAACCTGCGGCGGCTCACCGATGATTGACTTCCCGACATGCCTCTCCCGAGCAATTTTTCGCTAAATAATGCTATTCGTCAGAATTGACCGAAAACTTTAACGAATGATGCATAAACTGTCATCCATTAAAGGGTAAACATATGTCTGCCCAATGGCTTCGCCGGGGCAACTTTATTGAATGACGACAAAATTTGCACTTGCGCCGGACGGCAGAAAAGAATAAAAATACAGAATTTACGAATAATCATGCATTGAGGGCAGGCCGTGGTAAGAGAGCGCAGAACCGAACTGGTACAAGGATTCCGCCATTCTGTTCCCTATATTAACGCCCATCGGGGAAAGACATTTGTTATTATGCTCGGCGGCGAAGCCATTGAACACGAGAATTTTTCCAGTATTGTCAATGATATCGGCCTGTTACACAGCCTCGGCATCCGGCTGGTGGTGGTGTACGGCGCGCGTCCGCAAATCGACGCCAACCTTGCCGAACATCATCATGAACCGATTTACCACAAACACACCCGCGTGACCGATGCAAAAACCCTTGAACTGGTTAAGCAGGCGGCAGGCCTGTTGCAGCTCGACATCACGGCGCGGCTGTCGATGAGCCTCAACAATACGCCATTGCAGGGCGCGCATATTAACGTGGTCAGCGGCAACTTTATTATTTCCCAGCCGCTGGGCGTCGATGACGGCGTGGATTATTGCCACAGCGGACGTATTCGCCGTATTGATGAAGAAGCGATCCATCGCCAGCTCGACAGCGGTGCGATTGTGCTGATGGGGCCGGTCGCGGTGTCTGTCACTGGCGAAAGCTTTAACCTCACCTCCGAAGAGATCGCCACACAACTTGCCATCAAGTTGAAAGCCGAAAAAATGATCGGTTTTTGCTCGTCGCAAGGGGTAATGAACGACGAGGGCGATATTGTTTCCGAACTGTTCCCGAACGAAGCGCAGGCGCGCGTCGAGGCGCTGGAAGCAAAAGGAGATTACCACTCCGGTACGGTGCGTTTCCTGCGTGGCGCGGTCAAAGCCTGTCGCAGCGGCGTGCGTCGCAGCCACTTGATCAGCTATCAGGAAGACGGCGCGCTGTTGCAGGAGCTGTTCTCCCGCGACGGTATTGGTACGCAGATTGTGATGGAGAGCGCCGAGCAGATCCGCCGTGCCACCATCAACGATATTGGCGGCATTCTCGAACTTATCCGCCCGCTTGAACAACAGGGCATTCTGGTGCGCCGCTCCCGCGAGCAACTGGAGATGGAGATCGACAAATTCACCATTATCGAACGCGATAATCTGACCATTGCCTGTGCGGCGCTTTATCCCTTCCCGGAAGAGAAAATCGGCGAGATGGCCTGCGTGGCGGTACACCCGGACTATCGCAGCTCATCGCGCGGTGAAGTCCTGCTGGAGCGTATTGCCGCGCAAGCGAGACAGATTGGCCTGAGCAAACTGTTTGTGCTGACCACGCGTAGCATTCACTGGTTCCAGGAGCGCGGCTTTACCCCGGTGGATATTGATTCGCTGCCGGAAACCAAAAAGCAGATGTACAACTATCAGCGCCGTTCCAAAGTGCTGATGGCCGACCTTACCTGAAAGCTTGCCCCCACGCGCTGCGGGGGCGTTACTCTGCTTCGCTGAAAAACGCATCCAGCCCGCTGCGCCGCTCGGTGCGGGTGGCAATGGCCTGCGCCAGAATACGCTCGTCGGCATAGAGTGACAGCCGCCTGCGTGCACGGGTGATGGCGGTATAAACCAGCTCACGCGTGACTACCGGTACAAACTGCCCCGGCAGGATCAGCGCCGTATGATCGAACTCCGAACCCTGCGATTTATGCACGGTCATGGCCCACGCCGTTTCATGCTCCGGCAGGCGACTGGGCTGCACGGATTTGATGCTGCCGTCCGGCAGCGGAAACCAGACGCGGATCCCCTGCCCCTGCTCCAGCGCGATACCAATATCGCCGTTAAATAAACCCAGCGCCGAATCATTACGAGAGATCATGATCGGACGGCCGTGATACCAGCGCGAATGCGCCGGGCGTGAGATCTGCCGTTTACGCAGCAGAGCCAGCTCCAGACGCTCATTCAGCCCGCTCACCCCAAACGGCCCCTCGCGTAATGCGCACAGCAACTGGTACTCGCTAAACGCCGCGATAATCTCCTCCGGCGCGGCGTTGTCATGCACCCGCGACAGATAATGGCCATAGCCGGCGAGCGCGTCGTCGATCATCGCCTGATACTCTTCTGCGCTCTGCAGCGGTTTACGCTCGATATCGCCAAAGCCCTGACTAAACACTGCTCTGGTGGCATTTTTATCACCCCGGTTGACCGCCGCCGCCAGTTGGCCAATCCCGGAATCACTGCCAAAACGATAGCTTTTTTGCAGCAAACACAGGCTGTCGCGCAGCGTGCTGGCACAGTGCCCTTCCCCGGCGGGAACCGTTGAGCCGGTTAAACGTGAGAGCTGCGCCGCACGCTCCGGGGTATAACCAGCGTTCACCCACGCACAGATATCGCCCAGCACCGCCCCGGCCTCCACCGAAGCTAACTGATCGCGATCGCCAAGAAAGATCACCCGGGCCTGCGGCGGCAGCGCATCGATCAGGCGCGACATCATCGGCAAATCAATCATTGAGGCTTCATCGACCACCAGCACATCAAGATGCAGCGGGTTATCGGCATGATGCCGCAGGCGCTGGCTGCCCGGCTGCGCGCCAAGCAGACGGTGCAGCGTGCTGGCTTCGTCCGGCAGCATCGCTTTCTGTTGTTCCGTCAGATCCAGCTGACGCAGCGCATTGCCCAGCGACTCGGTCAACCGCGCGGCGGCTTTGCCGGTCGGCGCGGCCAGACAAATGCGGCATTTGCCGCCGTCCACCATCTGTACCAGTGCCGCAAGCAGTTTTGCTACGGTAGTGGTTTTGCCGGTTCCCGGTCCGCCGGAAATCACCGAAATACGCCGGGTGAGCGCCACGGCTGCCGCCACTTTCTGCCAGTTTATTTCGCCCGTGGTCGGAAAAAATGTCTCCAGTACCTGCGTCAGCCGGGCTTCATCCACCTCGGGTTGGCTCTGCCGTTCGGCAAAAAATGCTGCCACCTGTCGTTCGTTTTGCCACATGCGGTTCAGGTAGAGGCGATCCCCCCTCAGCACCAGCGGCGCTGGCGTTTCGCCTTCGCTGACGGCATGCGATGCCAGCAGCGTTTGCCGCCAGTCTTCAGGGTTTCCGGCCTGCTCAAACAGCGGGCTAAAGATCGTTCCTGCACTGGCATAGGCTTCTGGCGTCAGGCGCGAAAGTGGCAAACAGACGTGACCTTCACCGGCGTCGTGGCTGAGTAGCGCCGCAGCCAGCATCACCGCCGGTTCATCTTCTGTTGCCACCGTCAGAGCGAACTGCACATCCAGCGGGCGCAGCAGCTTCAGCTCTGCCGCTTCACGTAATTTTGTTGTCATACTCATGGCGTCGCCTCCTGCGTCTCTCCGGCAAATAACGCATCCATCTGTTCGATCAGTGCCGCGTCAGGACGCGTGGTGAAGATACCCTGCTGCGGGTTTTGCGCCTCAACGCCACGTAAAAAGAGGTAGATTACGCCGCCGAAATGCTGTTCATAGCGGTAATCCGCGATGCGGTGGCGCAAGTAACGATGCAGCGCCAGGCTATATAATTGATACTGCAAGTCGTAGCGGTGCGACTGCATTGCCGTCGCCATCGCCTCCTGCGTATAGGCCTCCGCGCTTTCGCCCAGCCAGTTGGATTTGTAATCCAGCAGGTAGTAGCGCCCGTCGTGGCGAAAAACGAGATCGATAAAGCCTTTCAGCATGCCGCGCACATCGCGGAAATCGAGCGGCGGGCACCCTGCCGACAGCGGATCGTAGCGCCGAATTAGCGCATCCAGTGCCTGAGCGCTCATCGTCTTCGTCACAGGCAAGTAGAACTCCATCTCCACCTGTTTCTCCTTCGCCGTAAGCTGGCTCAGCGAAATGCCCGTTCCGGCCAGCGGTGCATGCAGCACGCTCTCCAGCCAGCGCCTCAGTACCGGCTCCCAGTGCTCTTCGTAACCCCCTGCCAGCACTCTTTCTGCCACCCATTGCGGCGAGATTGGCTGGGTAAAATCCAGATCTTCAAACAGGCTGTGTAAAAAGGTTCCCGGCGCTGCGCCACGCGGAAACTGGTGCGGCGTTAGCATCGGTTCAGGCACAACCTCACGCTCACCGGCTGCATCGATATCCAGACGCGGCAGTAGATCCTGGGCGATGCCGTGAGCACGCTGCTGCAAGCCGGAATAGCTGGTCACGCGCCAGTCGTCGGCAATTTTACGCGTCACTTCCCGTGCGCTCAGAGCAGGCAACGCCGTTTGCGGCAGCTGCCAGCAGTCGCTATCAGCGGCTGACGGCGTGCAAAGGGCGATATCGTCATTGCACAGCGCCTGTAATGCACGCTGCAAACCGGCAGCATCGAGCGCTTCACCTTTCTGAATCAGCCGCCCAAGCGCGCTCTGATGGAAATCAGTTTCGCCCGTTTTGCCACCGCGACGGCGAATCAGCGGCGCAATCCCCAGGCTGCAGTGCCAGACCGAGCGCGTTAATGCCACATAGAGCAGGCGCAAATCTTCCGCCAGGCGCTCGGTTTCCGCCAGTTCGACACTCTCGTCGCCGTGGCTTAAATCGAGCATCGCCGCAAACGATTCGCGGTCATGATAGAAACCCTGATCCTGAACGCGGAAATTCGCAATAAACGGCAGCCAGACCAGCGGGTACTCAAGGCCTTTGGATTTGTGGATGGTGACAATCTGCACCAGATGTTTGTCGCTCTCCAGACGCAACTGCTCGCTGGAGGCATTGGCATTCGGTTCGGCGATGCGCTGCGCCAGCCAGCGGGTAAGTGCATGCTCACTTTCAAGCTGCGTTCCGGCTTCCTGCAACAGCTCGCTGATATGCAGAATATCGGTTAACCGCCGCTCACCGCCAGGCGTCGCCAGTAAATTCTCTGCCACATTGCGCGCACTCATCAACGTGCGCAGCATCGCCATCACACCGCGTTTTTGCCATAGTTCGCGGTAGTGAGAGAACTCCTCAACTTTCTCATCCCACGCCTGTTCATCGAGATTCAGCGCTTCAATATCCTGTGCGGTCAACCCCAGCATGGAGGTGGCTAATGCGCTACGCAACGTACTCTCTCGCTCCGGCGCCAGCACGGCATGCAACAGCCACAACAGCTCCTGCGCTTCCGGCGTGTCGAACACGCTGTCGCGGTTAGAAAGATAGACGGAGGGGATATCCAGCAGCATCAGGGCATCACGAATAAGCGACGCTTCGTGGCGGCTACGCACCAGCACGGTGATATCCGAGGCTCTGACCGGACGCACTTTCTCATGCTCGCCCTCACCTTCGTACAGCAGCGCCTCGCCCTGCTGGCCAGCACTCAGCCAGTCGCGGATCTGCGAGGCGCAGAGCTGCGCCATAAACCCCTGGTAATCGCCGACGCCGACGCCTTCGCCGTCCATCAGCCACATTTTCATGGCTGGCTGCATTTCCCCACGAAAGGTAAAGCGCAGGCCCGCATTTTTAGCGGCGGATTTAACCGGCAGGAATGGGATCTGGCGAAACATAAAGGCGTCTTCCATCTGCATAAACAGGCGGTTAACGCTGGCAATCATTCCCGGCGACGAGCGCCAGTTGGTATCAAGGGTATAGCGAGCGCTCACTTCATCGCGCGCTTTCATATAGGTAAAAATATCGGCGCCGCGAAACGCATAGATGGCCTGCTTCGGGTCGCCAATCAACAACAGACCGCACTCTGGCTGCTCATGCCAGATACGGCTGAAAATACGGTATTGCTGCGGATCGGTATCCTGAAATTCATCGATCATCGCCACCGGGAAGCGTTCGCGGATCGCAGCGGCCAGCGCCTCGCCGTTCGGGCTGCGCAATGCGCTATCCAGACGGCTGAGCATATCGTCAAAGCCCAGTTCGCCGCGACGACGCTTCTCTTTCGCCACCGCCTCGCGGATTTCACGCATTGCGCTGGTCAGCACCAGATCGTCAAGCGTTAACGGCTGAGCCAGTAGTTCCTCGATTGCGACAAAAAGCGGATGTTCCGGCACCACGCCATCCGCTTTGGTGCGTTCAGCAAGGAAAGACTGAGCAAACTTCTCCAGTGCCTCCGGCAGCAGGTAACTGCGCGTTTCTTCCTGCGCCCAGGCGGACACTCGCTCAATATACTTTGCCTGGTTGCCGCGGTTGAATTTGCGCCTGTCGATGCCGGACGCTTCAATCACCGGTTCCACTTCGG
The DNA here is from genome assembly GCA_948099535.1 of Jatropha multifida. Classification (NCBI taxonomy): domain Eukaryota; kingdom Viridiplantae; phylum Streptophyta; class Magnoliopsida; order Malpighiales; family Euphorbiaceae; genus Jatropha; species Jatropha multifida. The sequence goes on along the minus strand of CANUEX010091585.1, from coordinate 40,440 downwards.
CCACCGCGGCATTCCACTGCTGCTTGATAGCTTCAATCCGGGCGATAATGCGCTGATGGCGGGAAACCAGCGTTTCATCTGCCGGCGGTGGAGATTTGATTTGCGGCGCTTCGCCCTGCAGGTAGCGGTCGATCGCCTTCAGCAGTTCCTGCGGCCCTTTCCACGAGGCATGAATCGCCTGGGCAATCTCGCGCGGCAGCGGGTAGCAGTGACGCCGCCAGAAATCCGCGCAGGCCTGATAGCGCAACAGGGATTCATCTTCCACCAGTTGCTGTTCAAACAGCATGCCGGATTCGAACGCGTTCAGGCTGAGCATGCGCTGGCAGAAGCCATGAATGGTAAAGACTGCCGCTTCATCCATTTGCCGCTCGGCCAGCATCAGCCAGTACGCCGCCTGCTGCTTATCGGCGATCTCCTCCAGCAAACGGGCATATAAGGGGTTGCTGCTGCTTTCCCGCAGGCAGGCAATACGTAACTCATGGATATTACTGCGGATACGGCCACGCAGCTCTTCGGTCGCGGCCTCGGTGAAAGTCACCACCAGCAGCTCTTCAACGCTGAGTGGTCGAGGGAAGGCGGCATTGCCGCCCAGCCCTAATAGCAGCCGCAAATAGAGTGCGGCGATGGTGAATGTCTTGCCGGTGCCCGCCGAGGCTTCAATCAGGCGCTCGCCGGTAAGCGGCAAGCGCAGGGGATCAAGGGTCTCAGCAGTGGTTTCACTCATCTTTCTCGGTCATCTTCGGTAAGGATTGCTGCAGGGCGCTGACGCTGTCCCAGACCTTCCAGCCTTGCGGTTGAGCATATTCCGCTTTCCCGCTCTGGCTACCGGAGATCTGCGACAATATCGCCATGCCTTGCGGCTCTACCACCGCCTGATGGAAGAAGTCGGCAAGTTTCTGCGGCGTCAGCAGTTTTATCTGAGCGACTACTTTATCACGTGAATCGAAGCGCATATTGCCGCGATCGAAATCTTTGCTGAGTTTGGAAGCCTCTTCACCTAACGTTTGCGGCGCTTGCACTATTTGCGCAATCACCCCCTGCTGAATTTGGGCAAACTCTTCCGGTTTCATCGCCCGCAGCTTCGCTTCCGCTGTCGGGAAGAAGGCCTTATAGCGCTCCCAGAGATACGCCGGTTGCTTATCATTGCTCTGTAGCAGGAAACCCATGCCCCACTGACGGCCAACGCTCATCGGGAAAGCAAACACGGCGTAGCCAAGCTGTTCCTCAGTACGTAACTGGTTATAGAACCACGGCTGTACAATTTGCCCCAGCATCGCGCTGTAGGCTGAACTGCTGTACTCATCAAAACCCGGTGGTACGAACACCGCGGCCAGCGCGGAATCCGTGCTGTTGCCCGCCTTTTCAAAGCTCACATTCTGCTGTTTATCAACCACGACGTCCTGGTTACGGCACCACACTGTGCCATTGGCACCCAGCTGTTTTTGTACCGCATGAGCAAGGTCTTTCGCCTGCTGCTCGCCAAGGTTACCAACCACGAGAAATTCCGGACGCGCATTGCTCTTCAGTGCATCGCGATAGTGCAAAATGTCCTGCAGAGAGATTGATGGCAACAGTGCACGACGATCTTCACGCAGGAAGTACGGGACCTGCGACAGCATCTGCACTGGCATAATCGCCTGATCGAAGGCTTTACCCTTCTCTGCCGAATCCATCATTTGCGCGTACCAGGATTTGGCCTGCGCAAGCTGTTCTTCCGTCGGTGTATAGCTGAAATATCCGCTCAACAGCGCCTGGAAAAGCTGTGGCAGGCGCTGGGTGTAACCATTGGCGTTAAGCATCAAGCCATTGTTGGCATTCGTAGAGAAGGTGATGCCCCCGACAGCCGCCTGGTTGCTCAGTTGATCGAGCGCAAGCCCCGCCAGATAGTCATTCAGCGCAAACATCACCTGGCTCTTCGCAGTATCCATCGCCTGTGGATTACGCAGCACCACGCTGACATCCGCCTTCGGTTCGCTGGCAAAATAGCGGCTCGGCATATACACCACGCGTAGCGTCGGCTCATCGACAATCAGCTCGGGATGCTCGTACTGCTTCTGCGGTTTGATCAGCGTGAAATCGTCCGGAATATAGGGGTTCAGCTCGGGGAATTTCAGCGTAATGCTGCTCTCCCGCTTCTGCCAGTCGGCAAAGGTTTCCGGGGAAATTTTATCGACCTGATAAGGCGCATCGACAAAATAGGCAGTTTTATTGTGCGGCTCATCCGGGCTGATATACCAGATGCGGGCATTTTGCGGCGTCATTTCGTTAAGACGCGTCTGCACCGCTTTGGCATCAAACTGGTCGGCGATATTTACCGAATCCAGCGTATGCGCAACCGGTACGCGGATCATGGTATCCGCCAGCCACTCAACATAATCCATATCGCGGGTAATGGAGGGGTAGCGAAAATCAAGGTCAAGAATATGGGAAAGCTCGTCGAAATAACGCTTATCGATGCCTTTTTCACGCAGCAGTTGCAGGTAGCTGAAAATCGCCGCCACCACCTGATCGCGATTCGCCTGGCCTTTATCTGTCAGAGTAGCGGAAATCGCCAGCACGCCGCTGTTGCCGTTGACCACTGGATCGGAGTCGCCACGGATCCCTTCAACCAGCCCCTGGCTTTGTAGCCAGTCAGAGAGCGTGCCCGGACTGCGATTGCCAATCAGATAGGTGATCAACTCGTCCGTTTTACTGCGAAACGCAGCGGTGTTGTTATCGATACGGAACTCAACACGCAGCACTTTGCGCGGCACAGCCGGAACATAGTGAATGATGACACCTTTCTGCGCGTCGGTGACGACGGGAACGGTGATTTCCGGCTTCGTGATGTTTTTATTCGGCACACGGCCATAGGTCTGTACCGCAAGCGTCGCCAGTTCGTTCAGCGGACGGTTGCTGTAGATGACCGCTTTCATCAGGTTCGCAGAGTAGAATTTATCGCGAAACGCCAGCAGCGCCTGGTGTACCGGGCTGCCCGGTTTGTCGCTCAGCGTTTCGAGGTTGCCGCCGGAGAAGCGCGCTCCCGGATGCGCCGGGTTAATGGTCTCAGCGCTGACCTGCGCCATCCGCATCCCGTCACGGGTACGCGCCATGGTCAGCTCGGCGTTGACCGCGTTGCGTTCGCGCTCGCCATATTTTTTATCCAGCAACGGGGCGGCAATCGCATCCGACAGACGATCAACGGCGCCGTCCAGCGCGTTATTTTCCACTTCCAGGTAGTAAGCGGTGCGGTAAGGCGCAGTACTGGCGTTATGGCTGCCACCATGCAACTTGAGGTATTCGGCAAGGCTGTCCGGTTGCGGGTATTTTTTGGAACCCATCAGGGTCATGTGTTCCAGGTAATGCGCAAGGCCAGGATGGGAATCAGGATCCTCCAGCGAACCGATCGGTACGACCAGCGCGGAGAGAGATTTCACCGCCTGCGGATCGGATACCAACAGCACAACCATGCCATTATCCAGACGAATCGCCTGATACTGGCGGGTATCTTTATCGCTCTTGTGGATCGTTTCCTGAACCGGTTGCCAACCATTGTCGGCCTGACTGAATGGCGCCCAGAGGGCAAAAAACAGGACGAAAACTTTTAACCAGGTGCTGCGGGGCATTCACGAACCTCATCATTAACGTTTCTGGCGGCTCCAGTAACTGTGGAACTGCCAGATATACTCGCACTGGCTTTGCCAGCACTCTTGTTATATCAGTCCGTGACCGTCGCGCATAATAATGGATGCTTACGGCTTGCGCAATTTTTATACAATCAGTCGGACTGATTATGTCGATAAAGCGGTAACAGGAAACGGCGCGCCTGTTCGGTGATTTCAGCGTAACACTCTGGCTCAAGGGTACGCCACAACCGCTGATACCATATATCTTCGCCTTCACCGCGAACCATCATATTGCCCTCCCAGGCTTGCAGAAATTTGCTTTGCGCTTTCTGTAGCGTTTCCTCGTCCATTAACATGGCATCATTTGCGGCGTCATAACAGGCTTTTATCCACGCGCCGCCGCTTTCCGGCACCAGTAGCAGCGGTTTCGTCATCCCTTCCCGGTAACCGTCGATCATCAGTGCCAGAGAGTCCATCGCCTGCTCTGGTTTCAGCGGCGGGAATCGCCACTCACCTTCTTTACGCACAAACAACCGGCTTTCGCCGGTACCACCGCTGGCACAGTAGACAAGATGCTCAAGCCAAAGTTGCAGCCCCTGAGAAACGCTCAATAAAGAGGGTCGCCAACGTAGCAGGCCATCCGGCTGCACACGTGACAACCAGCCCGTCAAATGAACGCCTGCACAGTGAAGATCGATCTCCTGGCTTACGGCAGGTTGACGATGCTCGATGACGCGACCGGCAAGTTCCTGCATCTCCTGGCACTGTGTTTCCCAGATAATTTCGCCAAAAGCGCCATAAGGCAGCAGGCCCGCAGCGCGATAACGGCGGAATAATTTATCTTCGTCCTGCTGCTCCACTAATGTGTTGAGCAGTTCAAGATTCAACTGGTACCGGTCTAAACCATCAAGGATAAACGGCTCGGCATCAGGGATCTCACTCTCTTCCGGACGGAAGTTGACCCGTAAACGCATCTGGAAAAAAGCCCTTACCGGATGCGCCCAGAAGCGCTGAAGCTGATCGAAGGAGAGCGTTTCCAGCGGCTGACTTTCCAGCGTCTGGATAAACGGTGAATGCGCTTCACCCTGCGAACTCGCCGCAGGCAGCCATTCACGGGCATAACTCTGCCACTCGTCAGCAGTAAAGTTCGCCGGATCGAACGGCATACGGGTATGTAAATGCGTGATATGCGCTTTCACCCGACGCTCGCTGTCATCGCAGTTCAGCGCTTCATCCCCCACCAGGCAGTGGCTTTGGCCAATGTAATCGACCAGTTCCTGCACCAACACGGAAGGGAAACGCTCTTTGTTATCCTGGATAGAACGGCCGATATAGCTGATGTAGAGCTGCTGCTGCGCCGAAATCAGCGCTTCCAGGAAGAGATAACGGTCGTCGTCGCGGCGGCTGCGATCGCCGCGCTGCGGCTTCTGGCTCATCAAATCAAACCCCAGCGGCGGGAGCGTGCGCGGGTAAACGCCGTCATTCATGCCTAACAGACAAACAACTTTAAAGGGAATGGAACGCATCGGCATCAGGGTACAGATATTGACCGGACCGGCGAGAAAACGCTGGCTGATACGCTCCTGATCCAGGCGCTGGGCCAGCTCATCGCGGAGTAAAGAAAGCGGGATCGCTTCGCCATACTTCGCGCCAACACCCTGAGTGATGATCGCCTGCCACTCCTGCTCGATCAGCGCCAGCGCCGCTTCGGTATCCTGATCGGGCAGGAAAAAGTCGTTGAGCATATCACGGCAAACCGGAAGCCACTCCTCCAGCGGACGCGCTTCAGAAAGCCCGCGACGCCAGATATTCAATTGCATCAGCAGCGTTGCCAGATGCCCCACCAGTTCAGCAATCAGCCCACTTGATTCATCGTAGGGCAGAACGGATTGCCATTCGCCGTGGCGGCTCTCCATAGCATAACCGATGAGCATACGCGTGAGGCCAAACTGCCAGGTGTGCTGCCCGGTCGGCGGCAACTCAAGCTCGCGCACGTTGTCATCATCCATCCCCCAGCGAATACCGGACTCATTAACCCACAACCGCAGGTAACGCAGCCCCTCTTCATCGATGTTAAAACGCGCAGCCAGCACCGGAACATCCAGCAGCACCAGCACATCTTCAGAAACAAAGCGGCTGTCCGGCAGCGATAGCAGGCTAATAAAAGCCTGCAGCGCCGGATGCGCCTGCCGGGCGCGGCGGTCGGAAATAGCATAGGGAAGATAGCGCTCGCCGCTGGCACTGCCGAAAACGGCCTGGATGTAGGGGCTATAACTGTCGATATCCGCCACCATCACCACAATATCGCGCGGCGTCAGTTCCGGATCGGCTTCCAGCATCGCCAGTAAACGATCGTGCAGGATCTCCACTTCACGCTGCGGGCTATGGCAGACATGTACCGTCACGCTGCGATCGTCGAGTGATAGCGTTCGCTTTTTGTCGCTGTGGGCAAACTCTTCCGCAGTCACGCCAGCCACGGCGCTGTTTTGCAACTCAAGGATGTCGTACTTCAGGTTTTGCAGCAGGGAACCGGGCGTGATATCAACAAAAGCATCCAGTTCCTCGTAACGATCCATGCCTGCCAGCAGAAAAATGTTATCGCGCCCCAGCTTTCCCCACGAGGCCAACAACGGGTTTCCTACATCCTGTTCACCGTCGTCATTAAACAGACCACCTGCGTTTTGCGTATCGCGAAACAGCGGAAACAGACGATCTTCCCGGTGATGGCGGCGCTGGCGGGTAACCAGCCTTGCCAGAAATGCGGGATCTTTGATATCTCCCCAGTAGTAACGACAGGGATTGGTAAACAGCAGATGAACATCAATGTGCTTACCCAGCGCCTGCAGAGCCTGTAAATAGACTGGCGGCAGAGCAGAAATACCGCAGATGAAGACGCGGGACGGCAGACCTGCGGGCGGCGTCTGTGCCGATTCGAGTGTGTTGATAAAACGTTGATAGAGGTTGGCGCGGTGCCAGTGAGGCTGACCAAGCGCAGCGGTATGTTCCACCAGAGCACGCCAGAGCGGAGCCTGCCACTGTTGCGCCTCGCCCAACCCATCAACGGTTTCGCCCGCTTCCCAGCGTGTCAGCCATTCCGGACGGTAGACAAGGTACTGGTCGTAAAGATCCGCCACCCGCGACGAAAGCTGAAACAGTTTGCGCTTGTCGTCATCGTCATTCAGGTAGTGACGCAACATGGCGAACTCTTCGCGCTCCAGCATGTCCGGCAACAGCGACATGAGCTTCCAGCCCATGCTCTGCTTGCTAAAAGCGCTCTCTTTGGGAATGTCATCGAGCACGCTGACAAACATGTCCCAGATGAAACTAGCCGGGAGCGGAAAGGTGATATTGGCGGCGATGCCAAACTTTTGCGCCAGCGTCATCTGAAGCCATTGCGCCATGCCGGTGCTTTGCACCAGAACCACTTCCGGTTCAAAGGGATCGTCGAGTCTGTCTCGCTCAACGATAAACTCCATCAATGCTTCCAGCACATCCAGGCGATTGGAGTGGTAAACCCTTAACATAAGCGCTCCTGACTACTGACTGTTCGGACAAAATAATCGCGTCATCTGCCCCTGCCTGCCCACTGGTGAGGTGACGGTGACGTTGATGCTGACACATCCCTCTGCCGTTGTCTGCCCCCGGTTTACCTGCCAGCCAGGCGGCAAAGGCGGTGCGTCGGGTTGCGCCTGTTGCCATGCATATCGCCACAACTGCCGCCACTGGCTGGCAGACCAGAACCCTGATGCCAGTGCCCGATGATAACCGCCCAGTGCGGTAACCACCATCACCATCAGCAGCATCGCCAGCAATACCTCCGTCAGGCTGAAACCCCGTTGCTTGTTCAGGGAAGCAGACATAGCGCCACCTCGTTTAGCGGACAAAAATCACTCCAGCCATGCGGCAAAAAGCGGATATTACCACCGCTTACTGCCCCCAGATGCCACAGTACATCCTCTTCGTTCGCAACGATCAGCAACGCGGAACCATCGCTGAAAATGCGCAGACAACTGCGCCAACCCGCGCCAGAAGGTTGCCGACACTGTAACAAGGGTTGCGATGGCCATACCTGATGTTGCGCCCACGCCATCGCCGAGTGGATTTCAGCAATATTGCGTAATCCGTGAATCTCACGATTTACGCGCCACAAATGGCTGGAAAGTTGCTGATTCAGGCCATTCAGCATCAGGCTTCCGAGCACCAGTAGCAGCAATACCAGTGCCAGCGATGACATTCCCCGTTGACGATTCATAAGTTATATCCGATGACGTCCAGCACAGCGTTCGCCGTCGTTCCTGCATCACCGGGAAGAGAGGCGGTGAGCGCGACACTAAGCTGTGGGGCATATCCTGTCGTCTCGCGCCTGGTCACGTTAAAACGCGAGACAGACATCTGGGCAGGATCGGTCGTTTTTTCCCAGCCCCGTCCGGTACAGGACGTTGCGCCACGCAATGTCTCCAGCGCACCATTTTGCAGACGAAACCCCGTTTGCTCCGGTTCGCTGCTCGCAGAAGATTCCCAGCGTCCGTTGCTGTTGGCATCCCACTGCATTATCACGCACTCTCCGCTACTGCTGATAACCAGCGGCTGGCCAGTGCAACTGCCGTTGCAGTAGCCCGCCCGCTGTAACTGTTTTGCTACCGCCCAGAGTCGTTGCCAGAGATCGTCCTCCAGCGTCTGGATACGAGTCTGTTGCAAAACGGCGGCTTGCAGTGCCGGTAAAAAGCGGGCAGAAGCCAGCAGTAATATGCTGCCAATAGCCATTGCCAGTACGGTTTCCAGCAATGAAAAACCCCGTTGACTGTTCAACATTGATCGTCCTTCGCGTTCTGACACATTCTGATGCGCCCCCAGGCTGAAACCACGATCCGCCACTCTCCGGCACTGCTGCGAACGCGAATATGCCCGGGCCATGCGGTGTTGCGCAAACCAAAGAAGCCGAGCGACGGCGTCACATCCAGGAGCGTCACCTCAGGCCAGGCGGGCATAACGGCGAGCGGGCCTGGCGTGGCGCATCCCGCAGAGGGCGTATTGAGCAGGCACCAGCCTTCGCTCCCCCGTGCCGAATAAACCCGTTGCGCCTGATTATGCCAGTTCGCCTCCTCGCGTAACCGTTCCAGAAAGTGGCGAACTTGTAGCGCGGTCTGCCATAACCGCTGCTGCGCCTGCCAGTGCTGCCAGCCCGAGAGCCCCATACCGCTCAGGATCGCGATCAGCGCAACGGCAATAAGCGTTTCAATAAGGGTAAAACCCGCTTCGTTTTTCATGGCGGCAGTGTGCAAGCGGTGGATGTTCAGAGCGAGGCAGAAAAGGGAAAATTACGAGGTGTTACGAGAGAAAAAAATGCATTTGCAGTGGCTTGCACAGCGGCTGCGAGCAACGCCGAAAAACCGTTTTTTGATGAAAAAAAACCGGCGCATTACTGCACCGGTTGTGTCATGTTCAGCCTGGTCAGACAGCGACCGGCGCTTTAATTGCAGGGTGCGGATCGTAACCTTCAATATCGAAATCTTCGAAGCGGTAATCAAACAGCGACTCTGGCTTACGTTTGATCACCAGTTTCGGCAGCGCGCGGGGTTCGCGGCTGAGTTGCAGATGCGTCTGCTCAAGGTGGTTGCTGTAGAGGTGCGTATCGCCCCCCGTCCAGACAAAATCACCCGGCTCCAAATCGCACTGCTGCGCCATCATATGTACCAGCAATGCATAGCTGGCGATATTGAACGGCAGCCCAAGGAACACATCGCAGGAACGCTGATAGAGCTGGCAGGAGAGCTTGCCGTCCGCTACATAGAACTGGAAGAACGCATGGCAAGGCGCCAGCGCCATTTTGTCCAGTTCGCCGACGTTCCAGGCAGAAACGATAATACGGCGAGAGTCCGGATCGTTTTTCAACTGGTTGATAACCGTTGAAATCTGATCGATATGGCGGCCATCCGGCGTTGGCCATGCGCGCCACTGTTTACCGTATACCGGTCCGAGATCGCCCTGCTCGTTGGCCCATTCATCCCAGATGGTGACGTTGTTTTCGCGCAGATAAGCGATATTGGTATCGCCCTGCAGGAACCACAGCAGTTCATGGATAATTGAACGCAAATGGCAGCGCTTGGTGGTCACCAGCGGGAAACCGTCCTGCAGATTAAAACGCATCTGATGGCCAAAAATAGACAGCGTGCCTGTCCCGGTGCGGTCATTTTTCGGGGTGCCTTCGGTCAGCACCTTTTGCATCAATTCTAAATACTGTTTCATGGTTCCTCAGGAAACGTGTTGCGGCGAACGATGGCGGTACGCCCAGATCATCATAATAGCGCCTGCGACAATCATTGGAATGGAGAGGATCTGCCCCATGCTGATGTACTGCACCCATTCGCCGGTAAACTGCGCATCGGGCTGGCGGAAAAATTCAACAATGATACGGAACGCACCGTAGCCAATCAGGAACAAGCCGGAGACCGCGCCGGTCGGGCGTGGTTTACGGATAAACAGGTTAAGGATGATAAACAGGATAACGCCTTCCAGCGCCAGCTCATAGAGCTGTGACATATGACGTGGCAGCACGCCGTATGTATCAAAAATCGACTGCCATTCCGGATGCGCTGGCAGCAACGCGACATCTTCCGCACGCGAGCCGGGGAACAACATAGTAAAAGGGAATGAGGGATCAACGCGGCCCCATAATTCACCATTGATAAAGTTGCCCAGACGTCCGGCACCCAGACCAAATGGGATCAGCGGCGCAATAAAATCAGAGACCTGGAAGAAGCTGCGTTTAGTACGACGCGCGAAAATCACCATCACGACGATAACGCCAATCAGGCCGCCGTGGAAAGACATACCGCCATCCCACACGCGGAACAGATAGAGCGGATCGGCAAGGAATAGAGGGAAATTGTAGAACAACACGTAGCCGAGGCGGCCCCCCAGAAATACCCCCAGGAAACCTGCATAGAGCAGATTTTCCACTTCGTTTTTCGTCCAGCCGCTGCCCGGACGGTTCGCCCGACGCGTAGCCAGCCACATTGCAAAAACGAACCCTACGAGGTACATCAACCCGTACCAGTGCAGGGAGACGGGTCCAATGGAAAAAATCACCGGATCAAAATCGGGAAAACGCAGATAGCCACTGTTCATCTGTCACCACAACTTGTTGTTCTTCCGCCGAAAGTGGACAGCGGTTTACATATGCGGTCGCAACCGGCGGCCGCTCCAAAGGGGCGAATCATAGCATAAGGGGGATGCATGAGTTGCGCCGAAGTTGTAAAAGATATGTATAGTCAAACAGCCACGCGCTTATTTTACCTCTGAACAAGCAGACGCTTAAATCCCGCCGCGGATCAGGCCGCCCAACCCGCGCCGCTCCATAAAAGCGGCAATCTGATGGCGAACTTCGGCAGTTAATTGCGCCTCAAGCGTGCGATTTGCCAGCACCTGCGCCTCTTCAGCATCAATACGCCGCAGCAAATATTTGATGCGCGCGACCGAACGCCCATTCATCGACAAATGGCGATAACCAAGGCCTATCAGCACGGCGACACACATCGGATCCCCGGCCATTTCACCGCACAGGCAAAGGTCGATGCCTAACCGTTCCGCCTCAGTAGCCACCATCGACAGCGCACGCAGCACAGCCGGATGCAGACTGTCATACATTGTCGCTACGCGGGTATTGTTGCGATCCACCGCCAGAATATACTGTGTCAGATCGTTAGTGCCGATGGAGATAAAATCAACGCGGCTTGCCAGATGCGACAACATAAACACCATTGAGGGCACTTCCAGCATCACGCCAATACGCGGGCGTGGAATGGCGTAGCCGATCATCTCTTCGACTTCACGTCCGGCGCGTTCAATGAGCCGTTTTGCCTCATCCACCTCGTCAATGCTGGTGATCATCGGCAGCAGAATACTGAGGTTGCCGGTCGCCGCATTAGCGCGCAGCATGGCGCGCACCTGCACGAGGAAAATTTCCGGCTGATCGAGCGTAATACGAATGCCTCGCCAGCCAAGACAGGGATTTTCCTCGCTGATGGGCATATAGGGCAGTTGTTTATCGGCGCCAATATCCAGCGTACGCAGCGTTACCGGCTTGTCGTTGAACATTTGCAGCATGCCCTGATATTGCGCCACCTGCTCCTCTTCCGACGGAAAGCCGCTTTGCAGCATAAAGGGAATTTCAGTGCGGTACAGCCCGATACCGTCGATGCGGCTGCCGAGTTTCTCTTCATGCTCCGGGCTTAAGCCAGCATTCAGCATCACTTTCACCCGCTCGCCGCTTTTAAGCTGCGCCGCCAGATTGACATCATCTTCGGCGAGACGGCTGAGCTCATTTTCCTCAGTGATGAGACGCTGGTATTCCTGTAGCAGAACCGGTTCCGGATCCACCAGCAATTCGCCGCGGTAACCATCGACAATCAGCGTACGGCGATGCAGCGCAGAAGGCTGGATATCCGCCCCCATCACCGTCGGAATGCCAAGCGCGCGCACCATGATCGCGGCATGAGAGTTGGCGGCACCGTCGCGCACCACTACGCCCACCAGCCGATCGTGCGGCAACTCTGCCAGCGTTGTCGCCGAAAGCTCATCGGCGACCAGCACAAAGCGCTCCGGCCAGGTATTCGGCCCCTGAATATTGTCATCAAGGTGGAACAGCAGACGCTGGCCGAGGGTCCGGAGATCGCCGGCCCGTTCTTTCAGATAACCATCGCTGAGCGCGGCAAACTGTTCGGCGAAACTTTCAATCACCGTTTTCACCGCCCATTCGGCCACCACGCCTCTGTCCACTTCTTCGAACAGCTCACGGCGCAAACGCGCATCGGAGAGCAGGTGGGAATAGAGATCGAAAATCGCCGCCGTCTCTTTTTGCGCACCGGCGGAAAAACGCTTGCTGTAACGGCGGAATTCGTTGGCAGCCTCTTCCAGCGCGCTGGTCAGCCTTTCACGCTCAAGCGAGGTATCCAGCGTCGATGCCGGATAAACCTGCTCCATCAACGGCAGGGTTTGATCCATCCAACCTTCGGCAATGGCAACCCCCGGCGAAGCAGGCAGCGCGCGAATACGAGTCTGCCGATACTGACCAAACAAGGCATTTAATTGTGACTGGGAAAGGATCCCGGCGACCTGGGTAGCCAGTGTGACCAGAAAGGACTCTTCGCTTTCATTGTACTGGCGCAGCTCACGCTGCTGCACAACCAGTACGCCAAGCAACTGACGACGCTGGATAATTGGTACGCCGAGAAACGCGCGAAAACGCTCCTCTTTTACCGCAGGAATATATTTAAAGCTGGGATGTTTCTGCGCATCGGCAAGGTTGATAGGCTCCGCCAGTCGGCCAACCAGGCCCACGATCCCCTGATCGAATGCGAGCGTGACAGTGCGGCCACGCGGCTTTTTTAAGCCGCGCGTCGCCATCAGATAAAAACAGCGCCTGTCGTGATCTGCAAGATAGACCGAGCATACTTCGGTTTCCATCGCCAGACACACGTCGGTAACCAGTATCTCCAGCGCTTCGTTAAGACGCGGCGCGCTGGCAACTTTCTCAACTATTTCTCGCAGTCGGGTGAGCATAATGTGGGTGGCTTAACCTCGTTTACGTCGCCAGGCAGGTGCGTTTTGTGGCTTAGGAGGCGTTTCCTGAAGCGATAACACCGCACTTGCAAACTCTTTCATCACCCGTCGGTAGACGTCGCGTTTAAACGAGACTACCTGACGAACAGGATACCAGTAGCTTACCCAACGCCAGCCATCAAACTCAGGAGTGCTACTGGTTTGCATATTGATTTCTGCATCATTACCAATCAACTGCAAAAGAAACCATTTTTGTTTCTGGCCGATACAAACCGGCTTTGTGTCCCAACGCACCAAACGTTTCGGTAACTTGTAACGCAACCAGTTACGGGTAGAAGCAAGGATACGAACATCTTTACGACTTAAGCCCACTTCCTCGAACAGTTCCCGGTACATCGCCTGCTCCGGGGTCTCGCCTGGGTTGATTCCCCCCTGGGGAAATTGCCATGAGTGCTGCCCGAAGCGTCTGGCCCACATCACCTGGCCCTGTCGATTGCAGATTACGATTCCCACATTTGGGCGGTAGCCATCGTCATCAATCACCGGACTACCTCAAAATAAACCTGAATGACGAGATTGTTTCACACTCCCGGAAAACGGTAAACCACTCTATGACAGGGATACGAACGGATAACGATTGAATAACTCACAGTTTGCATAAGAGTTATAAACATCACCCCCTGCCTCAGACGGGTTTTATTCACCTTTTCTGTGGATAGAGTTGTGAAAAAGTATGGAATTACCCAGGGAAAACCCAGAACAGTCTGAATAACCCATTTATCGGGTAAAAAAATAAAACTCGGTGATTCATTTAGTTAAGTGACTTATCACCGGTTTTTTGCAGCATTACGTGACGATCATCACTCTTAGGATCCTGGCGCTGATGAAAGATCGAACAGAGCCGTTTTTATCCACAGATTATGCCAATAAGTTAGGCATATTTTGTGCAGAAACTCGATTTTCATCGCACGTCAAGGCTGTAAATGGAAACAGTAGTGAGGGTTTTCATCAGTTATCCCATTTTTCTGTGGATAACATAGTGTAAGATCCTGTTCATTGTCAGTGACCAGATTTGGAAAACCTGGCAGGCTGTTGCGCAACACATTACAAACACAAATAAATTATCTTTTAAATCATTGCGTTGCCTATATTCCACTGAAAACGGTAAACTACCAGACTACAGTGGAAAACTACTGCCTGTTTTTTAATCAAAAGGTTAGTGACATGTTCGCGTTGTCTCCCTTCACTTCGCCACCAGAATCCGAGGCTCAGTTACTCGCTCAGGCACAGCGCCTGGCAGGCTATTCGCTTGGCGAACTGGCGGCATTGGTGGGACTGCCGGTGCCGCGCGATCTGAAACGGGATAAAGGCTGGATCGGTGTGTTGCTTGAGCTATGGCTGGGCGCCAGCGCCGGAAGCAAACCCGAACAGGACTTCGCCGCGCTGGGCGTCGAGTTAAAAACCATTCCGGTGGATAACCAGGGCCGCCCGCTGGAAACCACCTTTGTTTGCGTCGCGCCACTCACCGGGAATAGCGGCGTGGTGTGGGAAACCAGCCATGTCCGGCACAAGCTGAAACGCGTGTTATGGATCCCGATAGAGGGTTCACGCGAGATCCCGGTAGCCGATCGCCGTGTCGGATCGCCGTTGCTCTGGAGCCCCAATGAGGAAGAAGAGCAGCAGTTGCGCCAGGACTGGGAAGAGTTGATGGATCTGATTGTGTTGGGCCAGGTCACGCGTATTACCGCCCGTCACGGCGAAGTCCTGCAATTACGTCCCAAGGCCGCCAACAGCAAAGCGTTAACGGAAGCGATTGGCGAACATGGGGAGCCTATTCTCACGCTACCTCGCGGTTTCTACCTGAAAAAGAACTTCACCCGCTCGCTGCTGGCTCGCCACTTTTTTCTATCCGGCTATTAATTTTTTGCCACAGCCTCACCGACGCTTATAATTAGCGCTTCTTTTTTTGCAGGACTTTTATTGATGTTATTTGCATGGATCACCGACCCTAACGCCTGGCTTGCGCTCGGTACGCTGACGCTGCTGGAGATCGTGTTAGGGATCGATAATATTATTTTCCTCTCTCTGGTTGTTGCAAAGTTACCTACCGCGCAACGTAATCACGCCCGTCGGCTTGGGCTGGCAGCGGCAATGCTGATGCGACTGCTGCTGCTGGCTTCTATTGCCTGGGTAACAAGACTGACGCATCCGTTATTCACCCTTTTTGATCACAGCGTTTCGGCGCGTGACATGATCCTTTTTCTCGGCGGATTGTTCCTGATCTGGAAAGCGAGCAAAGAGATCCACGAGTCGATCGAAGGTGAAGAAGAAGGGCTGAAAACTAACGTTCACTCTTTCCTCGGCGCTATCGTGCAGATCATGCTGCTGGATATCATTTTCAGTCTCGATTCGGTGATTACCGCAGTGGGGCTCTCCGATCATCTGTTCATCATGATGGCCGCCGTCGTGATCGCTGTTGGCGTGATGATGTTTGCCGCGCGTCCGATTGGCGAATTTGTCGATCGCCATCCGTCGGTCAAAATGCTGGCGCTGTCGTTTTTGATTCTGGTCGGCTTTACGCTGATCCTCGAAAGCGTTTCGATTCATGTGCCGAAAGGTTATATCTACTTCGCGATGTTCTTCTCTATCGCTGTCGAGTGGCTTAACCTGTTGCGCAACAAAAAAAATCCACTGTAAGCAAAGCGCTTCCCCGGTCGGGGAAGCGCTTTTCACTTCCTTACCTGCTCTAACCGCTATTTTCAGAAAATCTCCCTTTTCCATCGCGAAACAGCGGGTTATTACTAGACTGTGTGTGACGCATGCAATGAGAGGGTCTGAGTGATGAAAAAATGGGCGGTGATTATTTCCGCAGTAGGTTTAGCTTTTGCGGTTTCCGGATGCAGTAGCGATTACGTAATGGCAACAAAAGACGGCAGAATGATCCTGACGGATGGTAAGCCGGAAATTGATGATGATACCGGGCTGGTCAGCTATCGCGATCAGCAAGGCAACAAAATGCAGATTAACCGTGATGATGTCTCCCAGATTATCGAACGCTAAGAAATATCTTTAAAGGTCAGTGACCTGCTGACCTTTTTGTGAATTTTCCCTTTCCCTTTTGCTTCCCCTCTGCCATGTTTATAGTCCTTTGTCAGGACTACTGACGTTGTATTTTTAAGGAAGCCGGCTATGCAGTATCACCGTATCCCCCACAGTTCGCTGGAAATCAGCACCCTGGGGCTGGGCACAATGACGTTTGGTGAACAAAACAGCGAAGCCGACGCCCATGCACAGCTCGATTACGCCGTCAGCCAGGGAATCAACCTGATTGATGTCGCAGAGATGTACCCTGTTCCGCCACGCCCGGAAACGCAGGGTTTAACCGAAACCTATGTCGGCAACTGGCTGGCAAAACGCGGCAACCGCGAAAAGCTGGTTATCGCCTCTAAAGTCAGCGGCCCAAGCCGCAACAATGACAGCGGGATCCGTCCGGATCAGGCGCTCGATCGTAAAAACATCCGCAGCGCGCTGGATGAAAGTTTAAAACGTCTGCAAACCGATTATCTCGATCTCTACCAGGTTCACTGGCCGCAGCGCGCCACTAACTGCTTCGGCAAGCTGGGTTATAGCTGGGTAGAGAGCGCGCCGGTCATAACGCTGCTGGAAACGCTGGAAGCGCTGACTGAGTTTCAGCGCGCGGGCAAAATTCGTTATATCGGCGTCTCGAACGAAACCGCCTTTGGCGTGATGCGCTATCTGCATCTGGCGGAAAAGCATGAACTGCCGCGCATTGTCACCATCCAGAACCCGTACAGTCTGCTAAACCGCAGCTTTGAAGTGGGCCTTGCGGAAGTGAGCCAGTATGAAGGTGTAGAACTGCTGGCCTACTCCTGTCTCGCCTTCGGCACGCTGACCGGGAAATACCTCAACGGGGCGAAACCCGCAGGCGCGCGCAACACGCTGTTCAGCCGCTTTACGCGTTACAGCGGTGAGCAGGCGCAAAAAGCGGTGGCGGCTTATGTGGATATTGCGAAGCGACACAATCTCGATCCGGCGCAGATGGCGCTGGCGTTTGTCCGTCGCCAGCCCTTCGTCGCCAGCACCCTGCTGGGCGCGACGACGATGGAACAGTTGAAAACCAATGTGGAAAGCCTGCATCTGGATCTGAGCCAGGATGTGCTGGCGGAGATTGAAGCGGCGCACCAGATATATACCTACCCGGCGCCGTAAACTTACCGGCGGCGCTGCCAGAACCACAGCGCCGCTATCGCCAGCGCAAAGATCACGCCAAAGCCGACGCCCGTTCCCACTACCGGAGCGCCGGCTTTTACCGCCAGCGAGTACAGCCCCAGCATTACCAGCATTGCCATGTTTTCGCCGAGATTCTGCACGGCAATCGCATTGCCCGCCCCGACCGACGCTTTACCAATCGCCTGTAGCAACGCATTCAGTGGCACGACAAAAAAGCCGCCCAGCATGCCGATCAGCATCAGAACGCCATAAGCAGGCAGCAAAGCATGTTGTAACGAAAACAGCACCACCGCGACGCCAATCAAAACCCCTGCAGGCATACAGCGCGCGACAGTTTCCAGCGTGACCAGCTTCGCCGCCAGCCCGGCACCGACCACAATCCCGACCGCCACCATCGCGTTCAGATAGGTCGGCGTGGCGTTGTCAGTAATACCCAGCGCTACCGGCACCCACAGCACCAGCAGGAAGCGCAGCGTCACACCCGCCCCCCAGAACAGGCTGGTGCCAACCAGCGAAAAGCGGGTTTCACCGTTGCGCCACAAACTTTTGCAGGCGCTAAAGAAGCTGTACGTCATCGGCGTAAAACGCCAGGACTGCCCCGGCCGCGCAGCGGGCAGCTTTGGGATCAGTAAATTTGCGACGACCGCGCCCGCATAAACCAGCGTACAAACGCCCAGCGCAGCAAGCACATGCCAGTCGGCCAGCACGCCACCCGCCACAGAACCGAGCAGAATGGCGGCAATAGTTGATGACTCCATCAGCCCATTGGCTTTAACCAGCTTATCCCCGGAAGTGATCTCGCCGAGGATGCCGTACTTCGCCGGAGAGTAAGCCGCCGCGCCAATGCCCACCAGCAGATAGCCGACAAAGGGATTCACGCCAAAGCAAATGCTCGCAGCGCCCAGCAGCTTTAAGCCGTTCGCCATCATCATTACCCGGCCTTTGGCGAAACTATCCGCCACCTGACCGACAAATGGGGCAAACAGGATGTAAGCGCCCACAAACACCATTTGCAGGATCGGCTGGCTCCAGTCCGGGTAAAACTCAGCCT
This sequence comes from Jatropha multifida, assembly GCA_948099535.1. Lineage (NCBI taxonomy): Eukaryota > Viridiplantae > Streptophyta > Magnoliopsida > Malpighiales > Euphorbiaceae > Jatropha > Jatropha multifida. The sequence continues at coordinate 21,972 of CANUEX010091585.1, read as the reverse complement.
TCAGCAGCGCCAGCGTGGCAAACAGCAGCGCATTGTCGCCAAATGCCGAAAGGAACTGGGCGGCGATCACCGCCATCATTCCGCGCGACCACAGCGAGGCGTTGATCTCAGGTTTAAGCATGTTGGGTTTCCGCCTCGTCAACCATCGTTTTGAGCGTGACAAAATCTGGCTTGCCGCTGCCCAGCACCGGCAGTTGCTTGAGATAACGAATGTCACGCGGTACCGCCAGTTCAGGGACACCCTGCGCACGCGCATACTGCAGAAGTTTATCGCGCGTCAGCGATTCATCGTTCGTAAACATCACCAGCGCTTCACCTTTGCTGGCATCACTTTTAATCACCGTGGCATGCATTTTCTCCGGTGACACCGCCAGCGCCAGCTGTTCCACCGTCTCCAGCGAGATCATCTCACCGGCAATTTTGGCAAAACGCTTCGCGCGCCCCTGAATCTGCACAAATCCTTGCTCATCAAAACGCACAATATCGCCGGTGTCGTACCAGCCAGCTTCCTGCTCGCCATGAATATTCTCCGCCGACGGCGCTTCCAGCACGCCGGGGTTTTCTACCCGCAGATAGCCGGTCATCACGTTCGGCCCTTTCAGTTGCAGGCGTCCGCCCTCTTCAATACCCGGCACTGCCATCAGACGCGCATCCATTCCCGGCAGAATACGGCCAACCGTGCCCGGTTTCGCCGCCATCGGTACGTTAATCGAAACCACCGGCGCACATTCGGTCACGCCATAACCTTCCAGAATGCGCAGGCCGAATTTGTCCTGCCACAACTGGCGCGTGCTCTCCTGGAGCTTTTCGGCGCCAGCCACAACATACCGCAGGCGGAAAAAGTCGTAAGGATTGGCGAAACGCGCATAGTTGCCGAGAAAGGTCGAGGTGCCAAACAGCACGGTACAGTTGCGGTCATAGACCAGTTCAGGCACCACGCGATAGTGCAGCGGGCTGGGATAGAGAAACACTTCCGCCCCGGTCAGCAGCGGCGTAAACAACCCTACCGTCAGGCCAAACGAGTGGAACAGCGGTAGCGCCGACATAAAGCGGTCGTTGGCGGTAAAGTCAGCGATGGTTTTGATCTGCTCAACGTTAGCCAGAATGCTCTTGTGGCTATGCACCACGCCTTTCGGGTTGCCTTCAGAACCGGAGGTAAAGAGCACCAGCGCTGGATCCTCCGGTTTCTGCGCCACTTGCGCTTTTAGCGGCGTCAGCAAATGGCGGAAAATCCAAACCTTATCTTGCAGCGTAACATCGCCCTTCAGATCTTCCAGATAGACCCAGCGCACCTGGGTAAGCTGCTCCGGCAGATGCCAGAGCTTGCCTTTATCTATAAAGGTTCGCGAGGTGAAGATGGTTTTGATTTGCGCTGCCGTGATGGCGCTGCCAAGCCCTTTCACCCCGGCAGTGTAGTTCATCATCGCCGGAATTCGGCCACGGGCAATCGCCCCAAAAATGACCGCCGCGCTGATGCCTGCATTGGGCAGCATCAGGCCAATTTTCTCCCCCTGCTCACTGTATTTTTCCAGGATGCGCGCAACGAACAGCGTCTTGGTCAGCAGCTTGCGGTAGCTGTCGGGAGTAAAGTTAATGTCTTCGACGCAGGGCTTGTTGGCGCCGAAACGGTACTGCGCGGCGAGAAATGCTTCAAACAGCGTTTCGCGCGGGCGCACGGCCATGCGCGCTTCCATCATGATTTGGTGCAACATCTCACCGGCGATTTTGCGGCGATCGCGCGCGCGCGGTGCTTCCGGCATCGGTAAAGATGTCGGCGGCAGAATATGCAGCGTAATGCGCGGAAACAGACGCTGTTTAACCAGCCCTTTCAGGCGGCTGAAATAAGTCAGCTCGGCGCCATCAATACGCAGCGGTATTACCGTTGCGCCCGATTTGGCGGCGACAAAACCCGCGCCGTCATAGATTTTCATCAGCGAACCCGAGAGCGAAATGCGCCCTTCAGGGAAAATCACCACCGGGCGGCCCTGCTCGATCAGGCGCACCAGATATTTAATCGACATCGGTTTGGTGGGGTCGAGAGGGACAAAGTCAACGATAGAGCGGATCCAGCGCATATACCACTGGCTGCTGATCGAGGAATAAACCGCAAAAACCGGGCGTACAGGCAGGAACAGCGCCAGCAGAATGCCATCAATAAAGGAGACATGGTTAGGGGTAATCAACACACGTTCGCCGTGTAGTGCTTCAGTGCTGCCGGTCAACTGCACCCGGAACAAAACGCGAAACAGTTCGCGAAAAAAGCCCAGTAGCATCTCAACTCCTTTTGCCAGAGAAATAAGTAAGTTTGCAAATTGTGGCAGATTACACGAGAAGTGCTGGAGGAGAAATTCAGGGCAAAAAAAAACCTGCGCGTCCGCGCAGGTTGGTGCAAGAAATGAGTACGAAGAGCGTACCGAATAAATCACCAATCAATACCTCTGGGATCTTGATTGTGGCGTTGGCGCGGGCGTACCGCCAGCGGGAAAAAGCAAGGGAATGAGCCGAAGTGAAACGAGGTGTGTCGATTCGCTTTGCTTGTAACAACGCGGGCAAAAAAAAACCTGCGCATCTGCGCAGGTTGGTGTAATTCGAGTATGCAACCCGGGGGCTGCGCTCACCTATCAATACCTCTGGGATAACCACTCTGTCATGGGGGAGAACGCGCCACCAGCAGACAATCGAAACAGCTTTGCGCAAAGTGTAACTAAAGGTTTTACCTGTATTAATCGGCAAAACTTTTTTGTGTAACGGTTCCACGGCTTTCCAACGCGTCACATCACGTTTGCACACTACCAGCAGGTAACTGCCTTGATTAGCCATTCCTTTTCCGTAACACTACACAGTGTGTAAACGCTTACCCCTAAGGAAGGTACGCCATGGCGACCATTAAAGATGTAGCACGGCTGGCAGGCGTCTCCGTTGCTACGGTTTCCCGTGTGATTAACGACTCGCCAAAAGCGAGCGAATCTTCACGGCTGGCGGTGCAAAGTGCAATGGATGCGCTGAATTATCATCCGAACGCCAACGCCCGCGCGCTGGCGCAGCAATCGACGGAAACCGTCGGTCTGGTGGTCGGCGATGTTTCAGATCCTTTTTTCGGCGCGATGGTGAAAGCCGTTGAGCAAGTCGCTTCCGCCACCGGTAATTTTCTGCTGATTGGCAACGGCTACCACAACGAAGAGAAAGAGCGCAAAGCCATCGAGCAGTTGATCCGCCATCGCTGCGGCGCGCTGGTGGTACACGCCAAAACTATCCCCGATGAAGAGCTGGCTTCGCTGATGAAGCAAATTCCTGGCATGGTACTGATCAACCGTATTCTGCCGGGTTTTGAACAGCGCTGCGTGGCGCTCGACGACCGCTACGGCGCGTGGCTGGCAACCCGCCACCTGATCCAGCAAGGCCATACGCGCATTGGCTACCTTTGCTCCAACCACGCCATTTCCGACGCGGAAGATCGTTTGCAGGGTTATTACGATGCGCTGAAAGAGAATGGCCTGCCCTGCAATGACCGACTGGTGACCTTCGCCGAGCCGGATGAAAGCGGCGGCGAACAGGCGATGACTGAACTGCTAGGTCGCGGCAGAAACTTTACCGCCGTTGCCTGTTACAACGATTCGATGGCGGCGGGCGCAATGGGCGTACTGAATGATAATGGCATTGATGTGCCGGGCGAGATTTCACTGATTGGTTTCGATGATGTGCTGGTGTCGCGCTATGTGCGTCCCCGGCTGACCACCGTCCGTTACCCGATTGTCACCATGGCGACACAGGCCGCCGAGCTGGCGCTGGCGCTGGCGGAAAACCGTCCACTGCCGGAGATAACGCATCTGTTTAACCCGACGCTGGTGCGCCGCCATTCAGTGATTGCCCCGCAGGAGAGTTAACGCGGGTTGCCCTGAGCCTGATTGCTTGCCGGAAGGCGTTAATGCTTATCCGGCCTGCATATTCTTCTGCGTTTAGCCGAAAAACTCACAGCGCAATGCGATACAAATGCACATGCGTGTTCGGGTAATCCAGCCCGTCGCCAATATACTCCCAGCCGTAGCGCTCATAAAAATCGCGGCAGGCGGAATAGAGATGTAACTGGCTAAATCCCATTGCTTTTGCCTGCGCCATCACATGATGCTGTAGCTGCCCGGCCAGCCCCTGCCCGCGCGCGCTTTCTTTTACATACAACGCGGCCAGCCACGGGAAAAGATCCTGACGGCTGATCAAATCGCAGCGCCACAGCCCGACAGTCGCCAGCAGTTCATCGCCGTCAACCAGCACAAACGTCAACGGTAACGCGCCCGGCGTCTGGCTGTGATCAATAATGCTGGCAAAGAAATCGCGCGGCAGGGAATCGCCAAACTCATGCCACAGCCACTCGATAACCTGCGGCGCAAAGCGCGGCGCTTCGTAGAGAGGAAGGATTTTCACATCAATTTTCCCTGGAAGATGGGGACGGATTCAAACAGATAGCCGTCGAAATCCGGCGCATCTTCATCAGATAGCTCCAGCAGGCTTTTTTTGACATTTTCCAGATGCTGCCACATCGCCTGCCATGCGCCCATCACATCGCGGCGACGCACCGCTGCCAGCAGCGTTTGCCGGTCGCCCAGCCATTTCAGGCGATACGGACGGCTGGCGATATGCACATTAAACTGTTGCCACAGCGGGCTACTGTCCATCTGGTGCCAGATGCTCTCTACCGTTGCCAGCAGCATCTGGTTTTGCGAAGCCCCGGCCAGCACCAGATGAAACATCTTGCTGTTGTCCTGGGTGGTGTCATTCAGGGCGATGGCGCGCTGCTCTTGTTCGAGAATCCGCCGCAGGTTGTCAACATCCGCCCGCGTCGCCATAGTCGCCGCAAAGGCAGCAATATTGCTCTCCAGCAACTGACGCGCTTGCAGGATCTCGAACGGGCCAACATCGCTACTGAGAAAGCGCTCTTCCTCGTTTTCATGGGCCTGCGGAATACGCATCACATAGACGCCCGACCCCTGGCGAATATCAACCGTGCCCTGCAATTCCAGCATCAGCAGCGCTTCGCGCACAATGGTGCGGCTGACGCCATATTTTTCGGCGATATTGCGCTCCGGCGGCAGGCGGGAGCCAACGGGATAGTGCCCCTGGATGATTTGCTCGCGTAAATCCTCGCCAATCTCCTGGTACTGTTTTTTTTCCGGCGGAACGACGGCCTTCTCCACAATATCACCTGCACTTATTAGTTATTGCGCGCTATCTTACTTCATCATCGAGGGTAAGGGTCAACCGGCGCTCATCGCTCAGCGCGCGGAACCAGTGCAGCGACTTTTTCGCCCGCCGATCGCGGTTGTGCTGCAGATCGATCTCCACCAGCCCATAGCGGTTTTTAAAGGCGTTCATCGGCGAAACGTTGTCGGTAAACGCCCACAGCATATAGCCGTGGCAGTTCGCGCCTTCTTCCCGCGCCCGCAGCGTCTGATACAGATGCGCGGCGATGAACTCAATGCGGTAATCATCCTCAATGGTTCCCTCAGCATTGCGGAACTGCCCTTCGTTCTCCACGCCCATGCCGCTTTCCGCAACAAACCACGGAATATTGCCGTACTCGTTTTTGATGCGCATCGCCATGTCATAGATGATCTCCGGCAGGATCTCCCAGCCGCGCGATTTGTTCATCTTTCTGCCCGGCAGCTCAAACGGCTCATAGTAATACGCCGGGTGGAACGGTGTCTCCGGGTGCCAGGCGCGCGATGGCGCTTTCACACGGTGCGGATAGTAAAGATTGATGCCCAGTTCATCGACGGTGTTGTCGCGAATGATCGCCAGTTCCTCTGCGCTGTAATCCCATTTAACGTTGTGTTTTTCCAGCAGATCCACCAGCTCCTGCGGATAGTGGCCTTTCACCAGCGGATCGAGGAACACGCGGTTATAGAACAGATCGTAACGCTGTGCCGCCTGTACATCGTGCGGAGCGCTGGAACGTGGGTAAGTCACTTCCGGGTTGAGAATGCAACCGACAGTTCCGGCGTACCCCTTCTCGCGAAACAGCTTCACCACTTTTGCCGTCGCCAGGTTTTTGTGGTGGTTCCACTGCATCCAGGTGCTGGTGTTCTGCTCATACGGCCAGCGCAGCGCATCAAGATAGACGCGGGTTTGCACCACAATCGGCTCATTAAAGGTAAACCAGCGCGTCACTTTATGGTGGAAGCGCGCAAACACTTTCTCAACGTACAGCAGATAGAGTTCGACCACTCTCTTTGAGGCCCAGCCGCCGTAGGTTTCCAGCAGATAACCGGGCAGCTCGTAGTGCTCCAGACAGATCATCGGCGTTATGCCATGGCGCTGCATCTCATCAAAAAGCTGGTCGTAATAGCTGGCGTAAGTCTCATCCACCACGCCCTGCTCGTAATCGGTAAGAAAGCGCGACCAGTTGATCGAGGTGCGGTAGTGGGTTAACCCCGCCTGCTTCATCAGTTGCACATCTTCGCGAAAACGCTGGTAGAAATTCGTGGCCACCGCCGGGCCATAACCCTCATGCCAGACGTGGCGATCGTTTTTGTACCAGAGATCAGGCCACGAATCCTGGCCCGCCTTTTTCCCTTCCCAGCCTTCGGTTTGCCAGGCCGATGCCGCCGCGCCCAGAATAAACGACGGCGGAATGGCAATGGTTTTTGTACTCATAACATCCTCAGGCATTGTTGGCGGCTTGCGCCTGTAATTGCGCCTGTTCCGCGCGGCGGGAGGCGATCTTCACAAACGGCAGATAGATAACGACGGCGGTAACAATGCAGATTAACTGGGTAACCACCGCCCCCATTGAGCCTGCGGTTGAGAGCCAGGCATTGATCAACGGCGGCGTCGTCCAGGGCACCATCACCACGGCTTTCCCGGCAAAACCGGTTACCGTCGCGAAGTAGCCGATCGAGCCGGTCACCAGCGGGGTGATAATGAACGGAATGGCGAGGATCGGGTTCAGCATGATCGGCATACCGAAGATCACCGGCTCGTTAATATTGAAGATCCCAGGACCTATCGACAGCTTGGCGATCTCTTTCATCTCTTTGCGTTTCGTGGCGATCATTACCGCAATCAGCAGGCCGATGGTCAGGCCGGAACCGCCGATGCTCATGTACACATCCCAGAACGGCATGGTGATGATGTTCGGCACCTCTTTCCCTTGCTCAAAGGCGCTCATATTGACGGTGATCGCCCCCAGCAGCAGCGGTTCACGGATCGGTTTGATCATTTGGTTGCCGTGAATACCGATCACCCAGAACAATTGCGCGACAAACATCAGCAGCAGAATGCCGGGCAGGCTTTGTACCACGCGCTCCAGCGGTTGCTGCACCACCTGATACACGGCATCATACAGATACATGCCGGTCACCTGATGGAAGACGAAGCCGAAAGTGGCGATCAGCGTGGTGGTAATGATCGCCGGGATCAGCGCCGAGAACGAGGCAGAAACGTTCGGCGGCACGGTATCCGGCATTTTGATCTTCAGGCTCTCGCGGTTTTCCAGCCAGCAGTAGACTTCCACCGACAAAATAGCGATAAACATGCCGAGGAACAGGCTGCGGGTATCGGAGAACTGGCGCAGCAGCACATCTTTCACCACATGCATCTGGCCATCCACCATCATCTCGACAGTAGTGGGCGTCACGCAGATAAAGCAGATCACCGCCAGCAGACCGGGAAACAGCGACTTGATGCCGTTAATACGCCCCAGTTCAATACCAATTAAAAACACCGCGCCAATGTTGAGGAAGTTCAGCGTGGCATAGTTAATGGCGCTGGTAATCGGTTTGAGCGCAGCGAGAAACGACAGCGCCTGGAAGCTGGCGAGACCGTTTTTCGGGTCCAGTACCATGTTGGAAATTAATACCGAGAACGCGCCGACAATAATGACCGGCATCAGCGTAATAAACGAAGATTTGATCGCCATGATATAGCGATAGCTGTTGAACTTGGTGGCGAAACTACCCAGAGAATCAATGAGTTTTTCTTGTAGGGCCATAGGGTCACACCTCAGTTAAGGGGGGCTTTTTTTATCGGTACAGGTATACAGCCGGATTCCATTTGGCATACCAAAAATAGCCACAGCGTTAGAAAAGTTCTGTGACCCGGCTCGCAAGCCCTCTACTGGTATTCCAAAACGAAGCGATTACTCACATTGGCATGCCACCTTAGCTTTTTCAGGGATATTCCCGTACTTAAGCCAAACCCACCCGCTACGCCTTAACCCGCGAAATGAGTGTGTTAAACTGCCTCTCATTAATGCGGAGAGCTTGTCATGGTCACAATGCTGGATGTTTCACTGCGCGCAGGCGTGTCGAAAGCGACGGTTTCCCGGGTGCTCAACAAAACGGGGCAAGTCAAAGAGAGCACCCGCGCTCAGGTTTTTAAAGCGATGGAAGAGCTGGGGTACCGCCCCAATTTTCTGGCGCAATCGCTGGCGAATCGCACCAGTAATAGCATTGGCCTGGTGGTTTCCAGCTTTGACGGTTTCTATTTTGGCCGCCTGCTACAGCAGGCTTCCCGCCGGACGGAATTTCACGGTAAGCAACTGATTGTCACCGACGGTCACGACACGCCGGAGCGGGAAACGCTGGCGGTGCAGATGCTGGCGGACCGGCGCTGCGACGCCATCATTCTCTATACCCGTTTTATGAGTGAAAAGAGCATCCTGCGTTTGATCGATGAAACGCCGATGCCGCTGATCGTGATCAACCGCGAATTATCCCAGGCGCATGACAAATGTGTCTTCTTCGAGCAGCAGGATGCCGCCTTCCAGGCGGTGGATTATCTGGCGGGCCTTGGCCACCGCGAGATCGCCTGCATCACCGTGCCAATTCATACTCCCACCGGCAAAGCGCGACTAATGGGGTATCGCAAGGCGCTGGAAAAACACGGAATTAGCTGGGATGCGGGAAGAGTAAAATACGGCGACGCCACCATGACGCGCGGCTATGAGTTGTGCCGTGAGATGTTGCAAGAAGGGGCGCATTTCAGTGCCTTGTTCGCCTGTAACGATGATATGGCGCTCGGCGCATCGAAGGCGCTCTACCAGGCCGGTTTGCGCATTCCGCAGGATATTTCGCTGTTTGGTTTTGATGATGCGCCCAGCGCTCGCTGGCTGGAGCCTGGGCTGTCAACGGTCTATCTGCCGATCGATACCATGATCGCCACGGCTATCGATCAGGCAATCAAACTGGCGAATGCCGACGAGATTGAACCGATCCCCCCGTTTACCGGCACGCTGGTATTGCGCGATTCGGTGGCGGCGGGACCGTATCAGGATTAGAACTGCTCCAGCGCCAGCAGCTCGTCGATGGTCTGACGGCGGCGGATCAGGCGCGCAACGCCATGATCAAACAGCACTTCCGGCAGCAGCGGGCGGCTGTTGTAGTTTGACGACATCGATGCGCCGTACGCGCCGGTATCATGTAGCACCAGATAATCCCCCGCTTTTACCGCAGGCAGCGCGCGGGTTTCCACTTTCCCGCCCTCTTGTTGGGTAAAGACATCGCCGGATTCACACAGCGGCCCTGCAACCACGGTGTCGATAAGTTCAGCCTGACGCAGATCGCGGCCATCGCCAGCCAGCGCGGTAATGTGGTGATAGCTGCCGTACATCGCCGGGCGCATCAGATCGTTAAAACCGGCGTCAATCAGCACAAAGTGGCGGCTACCCATATTCTTCACGCTGCGCACCTGCGATACCAGTACGCCGGATTCCGCCACCAGGAAGCGTCCCGGTTCGATCTCCAGTTTCACCGCATGGCCGAGATGTTTGGCGATTTGCTCGCGAGCGGCATTCCACAAACCAAAATAGTGAGCCGTATCAACCTGATCTTCCCCTTCATGGTAGGGAATGGAAAGCCCGCCACCGGCGGAGATAGCCGGCAGATCCTGGCCGAAATCCACCACCTGGCGCACCATTGCGCCGCACACCTGCTCAAGATGGCCGTAATCAACGCCGGAACCGATGTGCATGTGAATGCCCGCCAGTTTTAGCTGATAGCGCTGCATCACCGCCAGAGCCGCATTGAGATCGCTGTACCAGATACCGTGTTTGCTATTTTCACCGCCGGTATTGGTTTTCTGGCTGTGGCCGTGGCCAAAACCCGGATTGACGCGCAGCCAGACGCGATGGCCCGGCGACACAGCGCCGAGCTGTTCCAGCATATCGACGGAACCGGCGTTCACCGCAATGCCCAGCTCGCTGACGCGCGCCAGCGTGGCGTCATCAATCACATCGGCAGTGAAAACAATATCGTCCGGATGCGTTTGCGGATCGTAACCCGCTGCTAACGCACGCTCGATCTCGCCCAGCGACACCGAATCAACTTTCACGCCCTGCTCACGCATCAGGCGCAGAATATGAATATTTGAGCACGCCTTTTGCGCGAAACGCACCACATCAAACGCGCTGAGTTTGGCGATTTGCGCGCGAATAATTTGCGCATCATAAACCCATACCGGGCAGCCAAATTCAGCAGGCAGCCGCAGCAGGTTTTCGGCATTCAGGTCGGTATCGGTCTGGTGTAGTGAGCGTGGCATGGTGAACTCCGTCAGCAATTTTTACTGATTACGCCACAGCGCGAAGGGAATAAAAAATATCGTTTTATCGCGACTCTATGCAAAAATGATATGGATAACCCACAGCAACGAGATCCCGCGATGCCAGCTGTTAACTTGCGCCATATCGAAATTTTTCACGCGGTGATGACCACCGGCAATCTGACTGAAGCCGCAGCCTTGCTGCATACCTCGCAGCCGACGGTCAGCCGCGAGCTGGCGCGCTGTGAAAAGGTGCTGGGGCTGAAGCTGTTTGAACGTTCGCGCGGGCGTTTGCATCCTACGGTACAAGGGCTGCGGCTGTTTGAAGAGGTGCAGCGCTCATGGTACGGGCTGGACCGAATTGTCAGCGTCGCCGAAAGCCTGCGCGAGTTTCGCCAGGGGGAACTCTCCGTCGCCTGTTTGCCCGTCTTCTCGCAATCTTTTTTACCGCTGCTGTTACAACCTTTTCTCGCCCGCTATCCGGATGTCAGCCTGAACATTGTGCCGCAGGAGTCGCCGTTGCTGGAGGAGTGGCTGTCGGCACAGCGCCATGATTTAGGCCTGACCGAAACGCTGAGCACCCCGGCGGGCACCGAACGTACGCCGTTGCTGACCTGTAATGAAGTGTGCGTGATGCCGCAGGATCACCCGCTGGCCAGCAAAACGGTGCTGACGCCAGCCGATTTTCAGGGGGAGAATTACATCAGCCTGTCGCGTACCGATAGCTACCGGCAACTGCTGGATGCGCTGTTTACGGAACATCAGGTGAAACGGCGAATGGTGCTGGAAACCCACAGCGCCGCCTCGGTTTGTGCAATGGTGCGCGCGGGCGTTGGGCTTTCTGTGGTTAACCCGCTGACAGCGCTGGATTACGCCGCCAGCGGTATCGCCGTGCGCCGTTTTAGTATCGACGTCCCCTTTACCGTCAGTCTGATCCGCCCACTGCATCGTCCGGCGTCGGCGCTGGTGGATGCTTTCGCGCGCCATTTACAGGCAGCCATGCCGCTGATCGCCCAGCCGCTGGCCGCCATGCTGGGCGAGTCCTAAGAGAGCATAAAATTCACTGCATCGGCCGCGTGCAGCGCGGCGGTGTCAAACACCTTAATCGGGCTGCTCTTTTCCGGTATCAGCAGGCCAATCTCGGTACAGCCGAAAATCACCCCTTCGGCGCCTTCACTCGCCATTTGTTTGATCAGATTGATAAAATAGTAACGCGACTCATCGCTGAATGTGCCAAGGCACAGCTCTTCAAAGATGATTTCATTCACGCGTTCGCGATCTTCCGGGCCGGGTACGCAGGTTTCGATACCAAACTGTTTTTCCAGCCGCCCGCGATAAAAATCCTGCTCCATGGTGTAACGCGTGCCCAGCAGCGCGACGTTGCGCATGCCCGCGCTTTCAATGGCGCGCCCGGTGGCGTCGGCAATATGCAGGAACGGAATATGGCAACGCTCTTCAATTTGCCCGGCCACTTTGTGCATGGTGTTGGTACAAAGCACAATGGCTTGCGCGCCAGCCTGCTCCAGACCCGCAGCGGCCTGCGCGAGGATCTCACCCGCTTTATGCCACTGTGCCGTTGCCTGGCAGGCTTCGATTTCGTGAAAATCCAGGCTGTGCAGCAACAAACTGGCGGAGTGCAGACCTCCCATCCGGGCCTTCACACCCTCGTTAATCAGGCGATAGTAAGGGATGGTCGATTCCCAGCTCATCCCACCCAGCAGCCCTATCGTTTTCATAGCGTTTCTCCGTCAGGTTTTGCAATCAGTCAATCAAAGTTGTGATCGACTTTCAACTTCTCTGGTCTCGCGTTTATTTTTGCGGAACGCTGAGATAAATTATTTTGAAACAACGTTTCACTAACTCTTTTCTTCACTACAGGACAGCCCGATGTTTATCTTCCATAAAGACACTCAGCTTGACGATCTGGGCAACGGCGTAACGCGTCGTATCCTCGCCCATGGCGGCAAAATGATGGCGGTCGAAGTCATGTTCGAACAAGGTGCCATCGGCCCGATGCACAACCATCCTCACGAACAGCTCACGTATGTCTTATCCGGTGAGTTCGAATTTACCATCGGTGATGAGAAACATATCGTCACCGCAGGCGATACTCTTTATAAGCAACCGCACATTATGCACGGCTGCGTCTGCCTGAAGGTGGGAACCCTGCTTGATACCTTCACCCCGGTGCGCGAAGATTTCTTAAAATAATGATAGTAAGCACCCTAATTAACGCCCCCATTATTGGGGGCGTTTTTTATTTCCCACAGACAGTAAAATAATTCGCCAGATCATCGTTTTCATTTTGAATGGTTTCATTCTGCGATACTTAATCCGCGGCAACATTAGGTGTTTATTTCCCCTGGATGATTCTGTAAACCCCGTGTTTTTCGGGCGAAAAACGCTACCACCTCACTTTATTGAAACATCGTTTCGACTTTGATCACATTTCGCGAATTAATCGAATGACGCGAATTTAAAACCCAATAAAATATTTTAAAACGATGTTTTACAAATCAAGAATGCATGTTCAGACGTTATTAAAACCAGGGGTTTTACTAATAATTTCTGGTAGTTAGACCTACATTGCGCTGGCTACGGCACATATTGTGAGCGAGCGCACATACAGACGCTGTTTTTATCCCCGCGGCTACGGCGGCGGGAGAAAGTAACTCTCCGAATCCGTATTACACATTGTTCGCCAGGTAGGTATGTATGAATGAAAACAGACTACTGGGATTGGCCTGGATATCGCCCTACATTATTGGGTTGATAGTCTTTACGGCCTTCCCATTCATTTCATCATTCTTTCTCAGTTTTACTGAGTACGATTTGATGAGCCCGCCGGTATTTAACGGCATCGAAAACTATCGCTACATGTTTACGGAAGATACCCTCTTCTGGAAATCGATGGGCGTGACTTTTGCTTATGTCTTTTTGACCATCCCGCTGAAACTGGCCTTTGCGCTGGGTATTGCCTTTGTGCTGAATTTTAAACTTCGCGGCATCGGCTTTTTCCGTACGGCTTACTACATTCCGTCCATTCTCGGCAGCTCTGTCGCCATTGCCGTACTGTGGCGCGCGCTGTTCGCCATTGATGGCCTGCTGAACAGCTTTATCGGCGTGTTCGGCCTGGATCCGGTGAACTGGCTGGGCGAACCGTCGCTGGCGCTGATGTCGGTGACGCTGCTGCGCGTGTGGCAATTTGGCTCTGCAATGGTGATCTTCCTTGCCGCACTGCAAAACGTCCCGCAATCCCAGTACGAAGCGGCAATGATCGACGGTGCCAGCAAATGGCAGATGTTCATGAAAGTGACCGTACCGCTGATTACACCGGTGATTTTCTTCAACTTTATTATGCAGACCACGCAGGCGTTTCAGGAGTTTACCGGCCCGTATGTCATCACCGGCGGCGGCCCGACCTATTACACCTATCTGTTCTCGCTCTACATCTACGATACCGCCTTCAAATATTTCGATATGGGCTACGGTGCGGCGCTGGCCTGGGTTCTGTTCCTGGTCGTGGCGGTCTTTGCCTCCATCGCCTTTAAATCCTCGAAATATTGGGTGTTCTACTCTGCCGATAAGGGAGGCAAAAATGGCTGATATCCAACATCTCACGCCGGGCATGAAGGAAGCCGAACGTGAAGTGGCGCGCACCCTGCGCCGCGAGAAAATCAGCGCCTGGATCCGCTATACGATCCTGCTCTTTGTCGGCCTGTTAATGCTTTACCCGCTGGCGTGGATGTTCTCTGCGTCGTTCAAACCGAACCATGAAATCTTCACCACGCTGGGGCTGTGGCCGACGCACGCAACGTGGGACGGTTTTATCAACGGCTGGAAAACCGGGACGGAGTACACCTTCGGCCATTACATGCTGAACACCTTCAAGTATGTGATCCCGAAAGTGATCCTGACGATTATCTCTTCAACGGTGGTGGCTTACGGTTTCGCCCGCTTTGAAATCCCGTGGAAGAACTTCTGGTTCGGTACGCTGATCGCCACCATGCTGCTGCCAAGCACCGTGCTGCTGATCCCGCAGTACCTGATGTTCCGTGAAATGGGCATGCTCAACAGCTATATGCCGCTCTATCTGCCACTGGCTTTCGCCACACAAGGTTTCTTCGTCTTTATGTTGATTCAGTTCTTACGCGGCGTGCCGCGCGACATGGAAGAAGCGGCGCAGATCGACGGGTGTAACTCCTGGCAGGTGCTGTGGTACGTGGTGGTGCCGATCCTGAAACCGGCCATTATCTCTGTCGCGCTGTTCCAGTTCATGTGGTCAATGAACGACTTTATCGGGCCGCTGATTTACGTCTATAGCGTGGACAAATACCCGATCGCACTGGCGCTGAAAATGTCCATCGACGTGACCGAAGGTGCGCCGTGGAACGAAATTCTGGCAATGGCGAGTATCTCCATTCTGCCGTCCATCATTGTCTTCTTCCTGGCACAACGCTACTTCGTACAGGGCGTAACCAGCAGCGGAATTAAAGGTTAAGAGGGAAGTATCATGGCTGAAGTGATTTTCAACAAACTGGAAAAGGTCTACTCCAACGGCTTCAAAGCGGTACATGGTATCGACCTGAAAATTGCCGACGGTGAATTTATGGTCATTGTCGGACCAAGCGGCTGCGCCAAATCCACCACCCTGCGTATGCTGGCAGGCCTTGAAACCATCAGCGGCGGCGAAGTGCGCATCGGCGAGAAGATCGTCAATAACCTCGCACCGAAGGCGCGCGGTATTGCCATGGTGTTCCAGAACTACGCGCTCTACCCGCATATGACCGTGCGGGAAAACCTCGCCTTCGGCCTGAAGCTGAGCAAGCTGCCGAAAGATGAGATCACCAAACAGGTGGATGAAGCGGCGAAAATCCTCGAACTGGAAGAGCTGATGGACCGGCTGCCGCGTCAGCTTTCCGGCGGCCAGGCGCAGCGTGTAGCGGTCGGCCGCGCGATTGTGAAAAAGCCGGATGTGTTCCTGTTCGACGAACCGCTGTCGAACCTCGATGCCAAACTGCGTGCTTCCATGCGCATCCGTATTTCCGACCTGCACAAGCAGTTGAAGAAATCCGGTAAACCGGCAACCACTGTGTATGTCACCCACGATCAGACCGAAGCGATGACCATGGGCGATCGCATCTGCGTGATGAAGCTCGGTCATATCATGCAGGTCGATACCCCGGACAACCTCTATCACTACCCGAAAAACATGTTCGTGGCGGGCTTTATCGGCGCGCCGGAAATGAACATCAAACCGGCGAAAATTGTGAAAAAGGGTGAGCAACTGCATATCACCCTCGGCCACGAAACGCTGGCGCTGAATGCGCGTCAGCAGGAGAAAGTGGTGGGCTATGCCGACAAAGAGGTGTTCTTCGGCGTACGTCCGGAATTTGTCTCCGTTGCCGATGAGCCGTTCGATGAAGACTGCGGCAGCGGCGATCTGGTGCGTGTCGAAAACATGGGGCACGAGTTCTTTATTTACCTGAAAGTCGCTGACTACGAGTTAACGGCACGAATTCCTTCCGATGAAGCTAAGCCAATGATTGCAAAGGGACTTCATCGTAAGGTGTATTTTAAGTTTGATATGAATAAGTGTCATATTTTTGACGCAAAAACAGAACAGAACATTTCCCTATAAAAAAACGAAATCCTTCGGGATGCGTCGAGGCGGCAAGCCGGTGCATCCCCGGGAGCTTATATCAGTAAGTGACCGGGGTGCGCAGGCGCAGTCAACAACGCAGCAGCCTGAAGAATAAAGTTTAAACAAACTCTGGAGTATAAAAATGAAAAAAGTGCTTATAGGCGCCGTTATCTCCGCAACTCTGGGCATGTGCGCTGTACCCGCAACTGCTGCTGATAATGTTGACCTGCGTATGTCCTGGTGGGGGGGCAACGGTCGTCATCAGGTCACATTAAAAGCGCTGGAAGAGTTTCACAAACAGCATCCGAACATTAACGTTAAATCCGAATATACCGGCTGGGACGGCCACCTCTCCCGTCTGACCACACAAATCGCAGGCGGTACCGAACCGGATGTAATGCAAACCAACTGGAACTGGCTGCCGATTTTCTCGAAAAATGGCGAAGGCTTCTACGACCTGAACCAGGTGAAAGACATCATCGATTTGAGCCAGTTCGACGCCAAAGAGCTGCAATCCACCACCGTTGACGGCAAGCTGAACGGCATTCCGATCTCCGTTACCGCGCGCGTCTTCTACTTTAACGATGAGCAGTGGAAAAAAGCGGGTGTCGCCTTCCCGAAAACCTGGGATGAGCTGTTAGCCGCAGGCAAAACTTTCGAAAGCAAGCTCGGCAAACAGTATTACCCGGTGGTGCTGGAGCATCAGGATACGCTGGCGCTGCTGAACTCTTACATGGTGCAGAAGTACAACATTCCGGCCGTTGACGAAAAAGCGAAGAAATTCAGCTACAGCAGTGAGCAGTGGGTGGAATTCTTCCAGATGTATAAAAAACTGGTCGATAGCCATGTGATGCCGGATGCCAAATATTATGCGTCGTTCGGTAAGAGCAACATGTATGAGATGAAGCCGTGGATCGAAGGTGAATGGGCCGGTACTTATATGTGGAACTCCACCATCACCAAATACTCCGACAACCTGAAGCCGCCAGCCAAACTGGTGCTGGGTGATTACCCGATGTTGCCGGGTGCAACGGACGCGGGTCTGTTCTTCAAACCGGCGCAGATGCTGTCGATTGGTAAATCCACCAAACATCCGAAAGAAGCGGCAGAAGTGATTAACTTCCTGCTCAACAGCAAAGAGGGTGTGGAAACGCTGGGTCTGGAGCGTGGCGTGCCGCTGAGCAAAGCCGCAGTGCAAACGCTGACCGCCAACGGTGCGATCAAAGAGAACGATCCCTCGGTGGCGGGTCTGCGCCTGGCGCAGTCTCTGCCGACCAAACTCTCTGTGTCGCCGTACTTTGACGATCCACAGATTGTTGCCCAGTTCGGCACGGCGATTCAGTACATCGATTATGGTCAGAAATCCGTGGAAGAAACGGCCGCTGATTTCCAGCGCCAGGCTGAACGAATCCTGAAACGCGCGATGCGCTAACGTTTTTCCGTCACGACATACCCTGCCTGCCCGCGGCAGGGTATTTTTTTATCTAAGGAGCCGCAGATGGCAAAGGGGAAAATTGTTCAACTCACCTTCCGTCACCAGCACGATGAAAAAACGGGGCACGAGGTTATTCGTCTGACGCCGCCGCACATTATTTGTCACCGTAATTACTTCTACCAAAAATGCTTTACCCGCGACGGCGGGAAACTCCTTTTCGGCGGCGCATTTGAAGGCCACTGGAATTACTATTTACTGGATCTCGCCCGTCACGAAGCAACACAGTTAACCGAAGGCGCCGGGGATAATACTTTCGGCGGCTTTTTATCGGCGGACGATCGTTCACTGTGGTATGTGAAAAACACCCGCGAATTACGGCGTGTTGATCTGCACACACTGGAAGAGCATATCGTTTATCAGGTCGATGACGACTGGGTGGCTTACGGCACCTGGGTGGCGAATTCCGCCTGCACAAAACTGGTGGGTATCGAAATCAAGAAAAGCGACTGGCAACCGCTGACCGACTGGCAAAAATTCCGCGACTTCTACTTTACGCAGCCGGAATGCCGGTTGATCCGCATCGATTTACACAGCGGCGAACGCGACACGTTGTTGCAGGAAAAACGCTGGCTGGGGCACCCGATTTACCGTCCGTTTGATGATTCCACCGTGGCATTTTGTCATGAAGGGCCGCGTGATGTGATTGATGCGCGTATGTGGTTGATCAATGAAGATGGCAGCAACCTGCGCAAAGTCCGCCAGCACCAGCCGGGAGAGAGCTTTACCCATGAATTCTGGGTACCGGACGGCTCCGCGCTCTATTACGTGGCACATCAGGAGAACGATCCGCGGCGCTACCTGTTCAGCGCCGATCCGCAGACGCTGGAAAACCGTCAGTTAATGGCGATCCCACCCTGCTCGCATTTGATGAGTAACGAAGATGGCAGTTTAGTGGTGGGCGACGGCGCGCCGCACCATACCGGCGCTATTCATCTTAACGATCCGTTTATCTGGGTTTTCAATATCAACAGCGGCGAGCAGACTGCGATTTGCCAGCATAACAGTAGCTGGAAAGTGCTGGACGGCGACCGCCAGGTGACGCATCCGCATCCGTCGTTTACGCCGGATAATCAATGGGTGCTCTACACCTCGGATGCCGAAGGAATGCCAGCGCTCTATCTGGCGCGGGTGTAATGGTTATTGCCCGGTGGCGCTGCGCTTACCGGGCCTACGCGCTGCAACACCTTCAGCGATGAGACAATTTTTGGTTACACCAGGCTCACAGCCGGGGTTGTGTCCCCCGCGGGGATTGAGAAGGGGTGCGCGGCAGCATCCCTTCTCCCGTTCACGAGCCACAGAGTTTACGCGTCTGCTAAACATGTGGTGAACGGAACAATTCCACATACGTCAAACCGTTAAACCCCAATATCCCGCAGCTTCTCGCCGGACATCAGACGACGCTCGATATGCTCCAGCGTGACGTTTTTGGTTTCCGGTACCAGCCAGAACGTGACGCCGACAAACACCAGATTCAGCGCCGTATAGAGCCAGAACGTCCCGGCCGCGCCAATCGCATCCAGCAACGTCAGGAAACTCGCGCCAATAATCATGTTCGACACCCAGTTAGTGGTGGTTGAACAGGTGATACCAAAGTCACGGCATTTCAGCGGCTGGATCTCCGAGCAGAGGATCCACACGACCGGCGCGGCGCTCATCGCATATCCGGCGATGCACATCATAGTCATGCCGACCGACAGCCAGGACAAACCGCTGGACGCCGTGCCGTTATCAAACTGCATCAGACAGTAACCGAGGATCAGCGTGCCAATCGCCATCACGCTGAAACCAATTTTCAGCGCCGGTTTACGCCCTGCTTTATCCACCGTAAATACCGCGATAAAGGTGGCGAACATAAAGGTCAGCCCGACCACCAGCGTGGCGATCATCTGCTCCTCAGTGGTCGTAAACCCGGCCATTTTAAAGATGCGCGGCGCGTAATACATGATGATGTTCATCCCGGTAAACTGCTGCATCGCCTGCAACAACATGCCGAGGAACACCGCGCGGCGCACATTGCGGTTGGTTTTAAACAACTGAAAACCGCCCTGTTTCAGTTTCAGGCTTTCGCGGATCTCGTTCAGCTCCTCGCGCGCTTTTTCCGAGGTATCGCGCAGCATCCGCAGCACCTCTTCCGCTTCGATATGACGCCCTTTTTGCGCCAGCCAGCGCGGGCTGTTGGGGAGGAAAATCACCAGAATAATCAAAAGCACCGCCGGCAACGCCAGCACGCCGAGCATCGCCCGCCAGTTACCGCTGTAGCTGAACGCCGTATCGGAGAGGAATGCCAGCACAATCCCCAGCGTTACCATCAACTGGTACATGCTGATCATCTTGCCGCGTACGTTTTCGCTAGCCATTTCAGAGAGATAGAGCGGTGCAGTGTATGAAGCAATCCCCACCGCAATGCCCAACAGCACGCGAGAAAGGAGCAGCATTTCCACGCTACCGGCAAACGCCGAACCGAGTGAACCGGCAACAAACAGCACCGCACCGGCCATCAGGCTGTATTTACGCCCCAGGCGGAACGAGAGCCAGCCGTTAAACAGTGCGCCCAGCGCTGCGCCAAGCATCATGCTGCTCACCACCCACTCCTGCAGGCGGCTGCTCAACACAAAATGATCGGTAATAAACGGCAGCGCACCGGCGATCACGCCGATATCAAGGCCAAACAACAGCCCGGCGACCGCTGCCGAAACAGAAACAAACAGGTTCATCCGCCGGGTGTCACGCAACGCGCGCGGAAGTGTTACAGAGTCATTACTGATAGAAGTCATTTTTTCCCTGCCTGCACAAAGTAAGGTGTTCTATGAAAGTAAGTCAGCAACCGCAGGGAGCGTCAGTGAGGAACTCGCGAAGATATGGATTAATTCGCTATGGCATAGTGTTTTGTGATGGAGTTTACAATTTTGAAAATATAGTTTAAGCACTAAACTAATTTTAAATATCTAATTTTTATAAAATTTATAAAGAAGAGTGTGATTTCACGAGAAATAGATATGGATTTTTCAATTAAACACATATGGACAAACATTATGCAGATATAAAAAAGCCTGCCCGTAGGCAGGCTTTTTCAGGCGCCGGCAGGCGAGTTAGCGTGCCAGCCAGCCGCCATCAACGGCCACGGTGTAACCGTTGATATAGTCAGATGCTTTCGACGCGAGGAACACCACCGGCCCTTTCAGATCGCTCGGCAGACCCCAACGCGCAGCCGGGATACGATCGAGAATCTCGGCGCTGCGCTGTTCGTCGGCGCGCAGTTGCTGGGTGTTGTTGGTCGCCATGTAGCCCGGCGCAATCGCATTGACGTTGATATTGTGCTTCGCCCATTCGTTAGCCAGCAGACGGGTGATGCCCATTACGCCGCTTTTTGACGCGGTGTAAGACGGAACGCGGATGCCGCCCTGGAAGGAGAGCATGGAAGCGATGTTGATGATCTTGCCGCCGTTACCCTGAGCGATAAAGTGTTTCGCCGCCGCCTGAGACATAAAGAATACGCTCTTGATGTTCAGGTTCATGACGTCATCCCAGTCCCGCTCGCTGAAGTTGATCGCGTCTTCACGGCGGATCAAACCGGCGTTATTTACCAGAATATCGATCTTACCGAACTCTGCGACCGCACGTTCCAGCAGTGCCGGAATGCCGTCGATCTTACGCAGATCGGCGGTCAGGCTGAGAAAACGACGGCCCAGCGCGGTCACGCGCTCGATGGTTTCTGTTGGTTCAACGATGTTGATGCCAACGATGTCGCAGCCTGCTTCCGCCAGACCCAGCGCCATCCCCTGACCGAGACCGGTATCGCAACCGCTCACCACCGCAACCTTACCTTGAAGAGAAAATGCATCCAGAATCATGTTAGTTCCTTAATCTATCAGCGCCTGTACCGGACAGGCATGGTTTTATGCTGCCCGCAATTAGCGCAGATCTTTTACAGCGACGTGATCCATGTCATCAAAGACCTGGTTCTCACCCACCATTCCCCAGATGAAGGTGTACGCACGCGTACCGACACCCGAGTGAATGGACCAGCTTGGAGAAATGACGGCTTGCTCGTTGTGCATCACGATATGACGCGTTTGCTGCGGTTCTCCCATCATGTGGAAAACGCAGGCATCCTCTTCCATGTTGAAGTAGAAATAGACTTCCATGCGGCGTTCATGGGTATGGCACGGCATGGTGTTCCACAAGTTGCCCGGCGCAAGCTCGGTCAGCCCCATGCTTAACTGGCAGGTTTCCAGCACATCCGGCACGAAATATTTATTGATGGTGCGGCGGTTACTGGTGAGCGGATCGCCAAGGGTGACCG
>CANUEX010091576.1:0-32106 GCA_948099535.1 Jatropha multifida | reverse complement strand
TATTTGATGGATTTTATTATTTTTAGGGATGATTTTAGTAATTAATTAGTTAAATTAAGCATTTGTGATAGTTGATTTATTATAGGAGGTTAAATTATTATTTGGTTGATTTTGTTATATTGAGAAGGTATATTGTTAGAATTTTGGTAAATTATTGATTGTTGGGTTATATGTTGATTTATTGATTTTAGTCTAGAATTATATTATTTAAGGGAGTTAATTTGATTATAGGATATTAATTATTGATTTTGATATTTTTAGTTGATTAATTGTGAAAGTGGATAAAATGAATTAATCGGGGATTTAGTTAATCAAAAAGTGATTATAGGATTTTAAGTAATTTTAAGAACTTGTAGATTAAATTAAATGGTGAAATTTAATTTGTTATTGTTAATATTTTGAAATTATGAAAAAAAAATAGTTTATTAAGAATTAGTGATTATTATTGAAGGATTTTAAATAAATGGAGTATATTAAAGAATAGAACTAATTATCTAGTTGATTAAATAAATATTTGGTAAAATTGTTAACGAATTATATTTGAAAATTTTAATTAGTTAGAATTATTATTATTGTTGATGTTAAATTATAATTTGGAGTATAAATATATTTTATGGTAAAATAAATGGAATTGATATCTAAACTAGATACAAAATAAGCGAATGAATTAATTGTTGGTAAATAGTAAGATTATATAGTGAATTAATAGAAATATATAATTGAGAATTTTTGAATTAAAGGCTTATTATAGTTATAGAGTTGATTATAATTATTATTTGAATAATTGTTTAGTGTACAAGATGATTATCTTAGAAAGCTGGATTATATTAAAATAGGTGGACTGTTATATTTTTGTGGAAATAATATTAGAAATTTAGTCGGAAAAATAAAATAAATAGATAGGTTTATTAAATTAATTAATTAAATTTTTAATTAAGAGAGTTATTATCTAATTGTATTTTTCTTATTATACGTGTCTTTTAGATCGGCCAAGTTCCTCTACTGCTTTTCCAAATCAGAACTCAGGACAGACTTGAATTTATTCTGCGGTCACCGTGAGTAATAATAAATGGTGCAAACCATCTTGCATACATGCATCTCATATGCATACCATATACTCTTTATATCAATCAAAATAATCATGAATCATTCCCAATTTCTATTGTTATATTGATATCCTTCATTTTCCAAATATAATATTTCAGTTCTATAATTTCGGTCTTTAATATATGATATTTTGATTCTATAAATTTATATAATTTCCGCCCTTGATTACATTCATATGTTGCATTTATTGTATTGATTATATTTGGTGACTACTTGCGATGTGAAAATAATGTGCTTTGTATCTGGGTAGAAATTGGGACAACGTGTGTCACTATGGATCAGTGGGCCAGGTATGGGGGATCGGCTCCCCGTTATATATATATTATTATAATGGAAATTGGCCGGGGGCCAATAGGTGGATTTGTGACTTCACTGACCAATTTCCACATGTTGTGAAAATCTGAATGTGATTTGTTTAAAGATGCTGATGTATGACACGTGCTTGTGAAGTATGCCCATTTTATATATTGTGAAAGCATATTGCCTGAATGTGTGGGTTTGCATTGTTTATTATTATTCACTGAATTTAGTAAAACTCACCCCCCTTTCATAAATATTTTTCAGCAAATAAGAGTATTATTAGTATATAAAACTCTGCTTCCTTCTCCGCAGAGAATTAGTGATTGTCTCAAACCTTAAAAATGTTAGTATGAACTATTTCTTGACTTAAGCTATTTCGAGTATTGTTATTCAGTTCCGTAGTTAGGATGTTTAATTAATATTTGATTATGTAAAAGAAATTATCATTTGATTATAAATAAATTGTGAAGTGTTCTTTTTGAATATTTGGAGATTATATGATAGGAATAGTTTGATTATATTATGACAAATAAATATTTACATGAGAATATATTTTTATTAAATGGATATGGACCCGAGCTGTGAACAGTATTTAATACTAAGGCTGGGTCAGAAATGTTAACTTTGATTTATTTATGAATAATGTCATAATATGAGCTTACTATTTCCTTAGTCAAATGATAATAGAAATGGATTTTAATAGTTTAGACTTATTATGGGCCTTGGGGGCCTTAAGCTTACCTAAGTCCTTAAGCTTACCTAAGTCCTAGTGCCGGTCCGGTCCACGGTTTTGGGTCGTGACAATAAATATATTAATAAATATTATATATATTTTTTAAATTAAAAATTTCAACTGTTTACCATCTCAGGTTTAATTTTATAAATTGCATTTGTAAATTTACTTTTTAAAAATGTATCCAATCAAATCTTACAAACATAAAAAAAAATATTAAGAAAAATAATATAATTTTTTCTTTTTTTTCTCTCCTAAATAAAATATTATATATTCTATTTGAAAATTTATTTTTTTAAAAAATATATGCAATCAAGTCCAAAAAAAAAATATTAATGAAAAATATATATTTTTCTTTTTTTATCTATATCCTAAAAGAATTAAATATTCCAAAAATAAAATATAAAAAAAAAATTCAAAATGCTCATTATCATACATATTTATTAAAAAATAAATTTAGTAAAGATAAAATTTAAAATTTTAAAATGTTTAATTATTAATATGTATTTATTTTAAAAATAATTTTTTTATTCATTTGGAGGCCTGATGGATTGAAATAATACTGTAGATTATAAGAAATTACCATTCACTCATTAAATTGGTGAAAACACTTGTAGTCGAGGGGATTCAAATTTTAGACCTATTACTCCTCACATAAGTGAGAAAACAATCAGATCACATATGATTGACTTAAAAATAATTTTTATAAATATATTTAATCAACTAATAAATAGTAATTTTCTAATTGACTGTGATTAAAGTTATTTTAGGATATTCTAAATTTTATTAAGGGTGCTATCGAAAATCTCATTATTCTCCATATTTTCACACACACTTGCTTAGATGTGTTGGGCCTTCACAAATTTTAGCCCATGATTCGATTTCTTGAAAAATTTATGGATTATTGTAATAAATATCATATTTTGAAACTTCTTTTTTAAAAAATGTCTGTTTGACCTTAAATATTAAAACAATGTCATTTTTGTTATTCATTTATTATTTTACCATTTTGTTGTCGTTGTTGTTGTCCTTGTCGCTGTTGTCACCATTGTTGATTGTCATTATTGTTGTTGCTATTGTCAGCTATTGTTGTTCTCATGGATCATCATTTGTATTATCACCTTTGTCGTTGGTGCAGTCGTCATTGCTATCTCTATTGTCGGTCTTCATGGTCGAGGTTGAATCACAGAAGCTGTATAAGGATAATTTAGAGATTACTAATTTATTTTTTACCAATCTAACATTCTCTTAATTTTGGCTAAACTATTTTTTTCACCCTCACCTTTTCAAATGGTTTTATTTTCACCATGAAATGACCTTTATCCTTTACACAGGCCAAATTGCATCTTTCCTTTTAATTATACTATGATTTTAGAATTAGACTTAATTGAAGCATAAAAAAATATTAATTATGGGGTCCACTTATACATTAACAAAATGCCTTATTTTTGCATTTAAGCTTGGACCGGCTTGTTTTAAACATTGATAGAACTATTGGTGTATTTCTTTAGTGGTGGCCTCTTGGTTTATCAACGCAATAGCCTAATAGCAAGAAGCAGCCGGCGACGGATCAGTGCTGACTAAGAAAGAAAGACATGGTTGCAATGCTATTAAGGCTCCACCGCATGTAATTCCATACACAGTTTTCGTACTACTGATAAGCAAAACTATTATAACAAACGCCCAAAATCCCATCATCACCTTTTTCCCCATTTCCTTAACAATTTGAAATTACTTAACTTTGAACTTTGTTTTTTATATTTGGTGAATATAGGCATGAACCAATTTGTGGGACAATTGCTAGGAACCAGAAACAACCATTGGCAAATTGAAATTCAAATGAAAAAAAACACCAATAGTCATGTCAGATTCATGAGTAAAAAAAATTTAAACAGGAAAGTGTTTCACCTGCTATACAAGATCAAGAATTTTAGATAGAAATGACATTTTTATCATAGCTACATTCATAAATTATCTATATAGCAAATCCACCTACACACAAAACACATGCATCCAAAACTTTGTCATACATGAAAGTATAAACCTTTAGCTAAGATGAGAACATCTGCTAGTGGCATCTTCTTCAAGTATAGACCAGGTTCGTGAAAACTAATCAACCTC
The DNA here is from genome assembly GCA_948099535.1 of Jatropha multifida. NCBI lineage: Eukaryota > Viridiplantae > Streptophyta > Magnoliopsida > Malpighiales > Euphorbiaceae > Jatropha > Jatropha multifida. Next base: position 27,845 of record CANUEX010091576.1, on the reverse strand, counting down.
GTCTTGTACAACTCATTGTTGTACCTTTTATATCAAAATGTGAAGTATAAGAAAATGAACAGTAACTAAAATAAAATATTCTATAGCAAAGAAAAGAAAGCTTACTGGTTCAAAAATCTTAACAACATTTATTGAACTTCCATATCTAATGTAAAAGAAAGCATCGATTTCCTTTATATCTTATTCACGATGTTGTTTATATATGCATAATATAAATCATTTAACATTTAAAATGAAAAGAAAAGAGCAATGTGATTATAATTAAAAGCTAAAATAAGAACAAAAAACATAGAATTTAGAAGAAAATGGAAGAGGAAAAAGAACAGAAACTTCATGAAGAAGGAAAGAAGTAAAGAGAAAAAAGAAAAAAAAATAAAGAAAATATCATATGAGTATCCTAAATTAATTTAAAATCATAAGATAAAATAAGACCCATAGCTTAAAATTAGAATTTGAGCATACTTAAATTCTACAATTAACTTACTACAATAATAACTTCTGTAGAAGCATTCCATCAAAATTTGATCCTTTGTAATTAAGATAAACTACTATTGATCAAACTAGTAACATTTGCATTGAAGCTATAAAAAATATTATATTGTAATATGCCACACTTGGTTCTCAAAACTATGAATAAAAAAAAATATCAAAATTTGAATTGATAAACTAAAAACTTGTATTTTGAAAATGATACTGATAAATATCAAAGAATTTTATTAACCTTTTCTTCCTATATCTATATATCACTTTGTGATATACTATACTAAAAGAATTAATCCAAAAAATATTTATATCATAAACAAATCCTATTTAAATAAAAAAAAAAAGTTCATTCCTACTCATGGCTTCCATAAGTTGGAGCTTGTAGAAGCCCAATTTGGCTCAATTCCGTCTGAAGTTGGTTGGCTATGTCATGGGCACTCTAGTTTGCAATTTTATTCCTACCATCAAAGGCCATGTTCCCTTGTGATGAAGATGACTCCTTTCTCTTTCCCAACTTTGACCCTGAACTCTTTTCGCTGCAACAGTTGTGGCTCTTGCTCCACTAACATAATAGACTCGATTATCTCTTGGTATCTGTAAAATGAGAAGCACGTATGAACATAATATTATGCAAACTCACTAATAAATAATTGCAAATAAAATTAAAGTAATAATTCAATTTCATAGCTTTTTGGAACAACACTAACCCTTGCATAAATACTTCCGGTTTCAGTAAAGATTCTAACACCAAACTCATCTTTAACCTAGAAAATTAAGCAGGAACATAACCAAATTTGCCAGTTAATATAATGAATTAAGCAATAAGTGGCTGATTAATATCTTAATTCAATACATTAACATAGCTTTTTTGTACCGTCTTATTTTCCTTTCTTATAATTATTGTAGAGGGCCCTATTGTTTCAGTTTCAGTTTCAGTTGTTGTAGTTAGCACATTTTTATTAACTCCTTTATTCTATTATGTCACTCTCTGTATTAGTTAAAGGTAAAAATGCATAAACCAAAAAAGAAACCAGTAAATAAATATAAAAAAGGCTTGAACCTATCCTACTGAACTAGTGTTTCGTTGACCATTATATTGGTGTTAGACTCTTGGTCCATGACATGTAATGTGTGAATACATGGAAGTTATGCCGAAATGGTTTCATGATGAAGGGTACATATAATCTTAGGGATTAGATCTAGGGTCATTACATGCTTTTGGTGGATTAGTTTGAGGGTCCTATGTTATAGTTGCTATATACCTCGTCATTTGACCATGCCGTATCAAATGGAATAATTAGTACGCCAAACCCTTTACCCTACTATAAGGAACGGAGGTGCACTAGATGAGTGGCCTGCTTTCTCGACCCGGGACAACTCTAAGGAAGATTGCCCTAAAGTGATTATAGCAACTCAGTTTCCTTAATTCTAATGATGGGAAAAGATTCTAAATGATGCATCTGTATGCATGCAAGGTGATTTCCAATTTAAACCCACACTAGAGATTCGAAGCTTACTCGGTAGTCCACTTACTATATTTTTTAATTTGAAAAATGTTTAAGGTCCCCAGTAGAGTTGCCAACCTATGAGCCCCCTCCTGGGCGTCGTGGGAAAGACCTGAAGGACAGAGTCTGACCGGATGGTCTCACTGGTTGGTTCGTCATGAAAGAGAAACTAGAAATGACGAGACTAGTCGGAACCCTATTATGGTTCCTTCTCGGTTCGTTTTAGGTTTAGCCCTGTATGCGGCTTAGTTGTCTGATTAATTGATCTGATTACCAATTTTATCAATTTTATGACTATGTTTAGCGCTTAAGTGATGTCTGATTGGCTCTTTGGAGTGCTTTGATTGTGTGTGGTGTGTTTAGAGTCATCACCTTAATTTATTTTTGTTTTAAAAAAAAATATAAGGTAAAAACCCCGTGATTGACTCCTTAAGTGTGCCACAATGGATAAAATACACTAGCCTCAAATCATTGGGTTTAGGGACTAGATTTTCAGCTTCTTTTTGTGTGGATCAAGAGTTCGGGTTTAATTGAAAATCAAAATCATTTATTTTGCATGAATGTCAATTTATCGATGCATGGGCATACTGATAATGCATGTCAATATTTGGAATATAATGCATTAAAAGTAAGCAAATGTAATAAATATGTGTATTTCAGAGGGGAGCCCGACTCTAGCCTTGTTATCGAGGGTGTTCTAGGTCATGCAGCACATTCCCCAAAGTCCCGATCGGTCAGTTCGGTCGGGGGTCTGCTACCTAGGTTGAAATCCATAGGTATGCCTTCGTACCTTATTTGTATGAGGATCAAGGTGCACGAAGTTCTACCATCAATCAAGATGGTTGGGCTTTGAAGGAGCCACTCTTAGAGTGGACTTACTGGTGTGCCAGGTAATTCTAAGCTTAGTTTTTTAAAATTGATTTTGAGATTTCGCCGGACAGACCGGGCTTAAAGCATGCATAGTGCCGGACGGACTGGGCTTAGCAGTTGATAATTTTTCGGACGGACCAAACTTAATTGATAAAGTCTGAGTTTGAGTGATTATACCCTCGAGCTTGTGATGTGGTTGGATCAGAGCTCCACGGTGAGTTGTCGACCAAGGACGTTGAGGCTTTCTCTAAATATAAGGTAAGGTAGGGCACGAGGACCCGTATTATAGTCTTATATAATATTATTTAATGATAAATTATTAATCAATCGTTAGATTTAATTAATAATGAATCATCTAACTAGTAGCTTTGGTCTAAGGAAGGACAAAGTGTGATTGAAAGTCGAAAATGATGACTTTTGAGAGCCAAGTCGGACTTTAACTCAACTATGGAAGATGAGCAAAGTCGAGCTTTATGGTAGTAGAACTACAAAAGTGAGAATTAGAGTCGTTGATGTTTGAGAAGTGATCAATCAAGCAATAAGAGGTGTGGAAATGAGGGGGAGAGTGTGCCTTTTATAGGCAAAGGGGGCTGGTTGAGCCGGCCACCCCTTAATTGGCGCTGGAGATCTATTTTCTAGTGCCAACGGAGGGTCCTAGCGGCAGTTTGATCGGCACCGGCCAGGATGCCCCTCACCTTTGGTTTCTGGGTTTTCGGGCTTCCTGGAATCCGTTCGAGGCCTAAACAACGTTCGATAAAGCTGATTTTACTGCCGTTGGAACCGTAGTGGAATTTCCTAGAGCCTGATGCTGAAATCATGGTCAACAAATTGACTCAAACTGCTTATGAAGAAGTTGGTTGTCCCTCAACAAGTCAGTTTTGTGGTGGGTAGAAATATTTCAAATAACGTGGTTATAGCACAAGAAGTGATGCATTCCATGAAAGCGAAAAGAAATGGTAAGCGTCCGATGGCTATTAAGATCAATTTGGAAAAGGCTTACGATCATCTGGGATGGAGCTTTATTGATCAAACTCTTCATAATATGGGCTTCCAGATTTGTTTATTAATGTGATTATGCGATGCATCACGTCGTCTTCGCTTAGTGTCTCATGGAATGGCACACAATCTGAGTACTTTAAGCTCTCTCGTGGGTGTCCGTCAAGGTGACGCGTTGTCCTCATATATTTTTGTCCTGTGTATGGAGCGGCTAGCTCATGGTATCAGTGCTGCCATAATGAATAAGTCGTGGAAGCCAATTTGCCTGAGTCGTAATGGCTTGGCTCTTACTCACCTATTCTGTGCCGACAACCTCTTTCTTTTTGCTAAATCTTCCAAACGTCAAATGGAGGTTGTTATGCAGGTTTGTCCTGAGTTTGCGATGGCCTCAGTTCAGAAGGTGAATATGGTAAAAACATTATTGTACTTTTCAAAGAATGTTCCATCTCAGATGGCGAGCGAGATTCAAGGAGTGTGCCAATTCAAAGTCACATATGATTTGGGAAAGTACCTGGGTATCCCGCTTATGCATGGTCAATCTAAAACTGAGATTGTCTATTTTCTTTTGGAGAAATTCTGCTCTAAGTTCTCTGGATGGAAAGCTCAACAGCTCTTGCTAGCAAGCTGAATTACCCTTGTTAAGGCATACTAGCTCCTCCTAGCTATGGAAAAGTATAGTCCGGGTGTGGCCTTTGCTGTGTACTGGCCTTTGTTGGTCCATGGGTAATGGTGAGACTATTAAGTTTTGGCTGGACCAATGGATTCCCACTGCTCCTCCTCTCTGCACCATTGCTAATATTCCAATTGATCTTGTAGAGCTTAATCAGCCTTTGAAGGAGTTTGTTGAGGGTAATGGCAGGTGGAAATGGAGTTTGATCTCGCATTTGCTCTCTTTCATGATTCTTTAGAAAATAGCGGGTATTGCTAATATTCTGCTGCTGGACAAAAATGACTCTTGTTACTTGGGCTTTTCGGCTAGTGGTTAGTTCATAGTTAAGCCAGCATATATCGCGCTGAATTGTCAACAGTCGGTTGCTAAGGAGGCCATATGGAGGGAGATTTGGTATTGGAGGGGTCCTAAACGCATAAGAACCTTCTTGTGGTTGGCTGCTCAGCAGCGGCTTCTGACAAATGCAGAACAAGTTCATCGACATCTGACCACTTCTAATATGTGTCCAACCTGTTTAGTAAAGGAGGAGTCTGCTCTGCATGTTTTACGTGACTGCGGTGTGTCTAAGGCTTTCTAGCAGTCACTATTACCTCCTACGATACAACAACAATTTTTTGATATAGCTGAGGCTTCAACTTTGGTAGGATTTAACTTACGGTGCTGTCTCTATTCATGATGTGGAATGGGCCATCATTTTTGGGGTTGGAGTTTGGATTTTGTGGAAATGGAGGAATCGAGTTATCTTCAATGAGTTCTTTAGCAGGCCCAATGACCAGGCAAGCACAGTAGTCTCTTTTGCTAAGGTAATGTCGAAGGAATGCCTTGATTTTAACTCTAGTAGGAAGCCGGTGAGGGAGGAAAAACTGATTGCATGGAGGCCACCTGAGGCGGATTGGCACAAGTTGAAGTGTGATGGATCTTTTATCCAGCCTACAACTCTGCATCGGCAGGAGGTTTGATCCATGATATAGCTAGTAACTGGATAAAAGTTTATGCAAGAAATTGTGTCAATGCTCTATTCTTGCTGCAGAATTACGGGCTTTATGCTTTGGTCTTTCTATGGCCTGGGACTGTAATATTCCGAAACTCTTTGTTTAAGTGGATAATCAGCAGGTTGTGTCTTTGGTGAATAGTAATGTTTCTCCCCTCTTTATTTAGCTAACCTGGTTTGGAATATAAAGGAGTTGTTGGCTCGCAGTTGGGTAGTTATAATAGCTCACGTACACATGGAGGGGAATATGTTTGCTGACTGGATTGCACACTATGGAGCTAATCTTCCTTTTGGCTTTCATGTGCTGAACTAGGGTCCTCAAGGGGTTCTTGGCTTGTTGTTTCATGACATCTGTGGGATTGCCTATCTCAGGAATATTGTAATGTGATTTTTAATATATCCTCTTCTATTAAAAAAAAAAAAAAAAGAAAGGTGGAAATATTAGAATAAAAGATATAATAAACAAGTATTACCCTAATTTTACTTCTTTATTTCTTTATTTTAGTTACTACGTATTTAATTACTTAACAAAGAATTTATTATTTATATAATTTTTTTGAAAATAAATTTATATTTATATAATTTAAAGAAGCCATATAACTTCAATATAAATTTCAATTACATGGACATATTTGAAATTGTTTATGCTTTAATAATTACTTCCCGAACCATAACCAAGTTATTACGATAAGACTTGCATCCAAGCTGTTTTCTCATTTGATCTGAACGGCAGGAAAATGAGGCAACGGCAATAGACGACTGGTAGTATCAATTCCGAATAAGGACAGCGGGCGAAAGAAAGTCCTCAACTTTCTGTAGCTGCTCATCCTTCTTAATCGACCAGCGGCCACCGCTACTATAACCGCCCTAGCCTCTGGCTCTGATCCACTGATATAAAAAGAATTTTGCGCCTTTAAGCAATCAATCATCAGATGGAGAAAGAAAAAGGAAGAGAAGTAGTGGTCTCCGCTTTGCAATTCGCTTGCACTGATGACATCACCACCAATGTTGACACCGCCGAAAGGTCGATTCCTTATTTCCCTTTTCATTTCATATATTTTTGGTGCTGTAATTTAATGGCTGATTTTAAACTCCATAGAACTAACATAAATTCTTGAAAAATCCAATTACACCAATCAAGCCTTAAGACATAACTGCTTATTCATCCAAATTGAGAAAGAAAAATTCAAAATTTGTTTGAATCACACCGGGCAGTATCTATTTGTTATGGTGTCTCCATTTGGTGGGAGAAATATTGAATTTAGCTAAGCCATGACACTGTTTAAGCCTCTAGTCTCTTTAAAAGCTCTACTTCTATGGCCAAGTCTAAGTGGCTAGACCATTAAGGTTCTATCTTTCACTGCTTAGTCCGTTGACTGCAAAGCTTGATTTTTCTCAATGTATTTTAGTTTGCTTTAATGGCTCAATGTAATAATTCATTCTTTCACATAATATTAGCTCTTCAAATTCAAATGCTGCTACCAGGTGTTATTTTCCCCACCTTCTTAACATTGTTTATTCTCTTGCTTTTGCTTACATCTATGTGCCTTGACTATGGAATGTGAACTAGCGGCCTTTGTAATTTGCTTCAGCTTCCTTTCAATTTTCAGTGTAAAAACTTGTTGACATCTTATATACCTGCTGTTTAAATGTAAACTTGTTGCTTGCAAAATTGATGTTCATATCTTGATACTTTCTGTTGCATCATATGCTAGAACTCACATGGGTGATTCAATCTGCAACACATCTTAATAGGGGTTGGAAAAAAATCTTGCCATTTTTTTTTGTGCTTAAATTCTGGGTTAACAGTCAAGGCTGAGGGATTAGTCACCAATGATTATCAAACTCAAGTATTTAGAAGTTGAATGCTTTCGACTTTACTTCACATACTTTGTGCATTTACTGTATGGAAAGATGCCTAGCAAATATACTTTTCCTATGCTCTTCCTATTGCTGTTAACTCTTACATCGTGTTCATTTGGTGTTTTTTTACTGTATTGTTTGCCATCATGAAGTATTATAATTATTCTTTTTCCATTATTTGTGGTGCTGTTCTCCTTACTTCTCTGTTTCAAACCTTTCAGATTCAATGCAATTTAATTCCATAGGTCTTATGACTTTTCATTTTATCTGTGTTATTATATTTTTTATTAATAAGTAGCCCTCTCCTTTGACAGGTTAGTTAGAGCTGCTCATGGGAAAGGGGCAAACATCATTCTTATTCAGGTATATGCTTGTGGAATTTAAAATACTGGGGGTCATTCTTAATAGTATGGTGTATGGGACAATTTATTTAATGGACCATGCTGAATAATTCTTTCAAGCTACTCCATTTTCAATAACTTGTGAAGAGGGGTTTTTGGAGAGAGAGAAAGAGGTGTTGTTTTGGGTTGGCAGCATTTTCTTCGATTGGGCTGAGGAATCAAGCTAATACCTTTGTGCTATATATGGCGCTTGTAGAATGAACGAGATGAGCTTATGGACAATGATTGATACTTGCAACAGGAAGAAGAAGAAAGAACCTATCTCTTTGCCATTATGTTAATTGGATGTTAAGGAAAATGAAGAAAGAACCTGTTATTGCCAGTTTGTTAATAGGATGAGAAGGAAAACGATTATTTATCATGTGAAGAGGACCAACTTGACAAACTAGAATATTCCAGCTGTATTTTAGTGGGTAAGAAGTTAAGGTTTGATTGTCTGGGATCTATCTTAAGCTATCAAGTGTGTGCTCACAACTCTAAGCTATAAAGCAAAGCACTCTCCTGTTTTCCCATCTTGATGTTTGAAAACAGTTTCTTTTAATTGGAAGCAAAAGACATCCACTTTTACCTAGTATAGTCTTTAAAATCTGGCATTTTGGGAAATTAAAGGTACTTTGAAGTAGGTTTACATTTCCCTTATGTGTGTGTGTGTGTCTGTGTGAAAGACATCCACTTTCACCTAGTATAGTCTTTAAAATCTGGCATTTTGGGAAATTAAAGGTACTTTGGAGTAGGTTTACATTTCCCTTATATGTGTGCGTGTGAAAGACATCCACTTTTACCTAGTATAGTCTTTAAAATCTGGCATTTTGGGAAATGAAAGGTACTTTGAAGTAGGTTTACATTTCCCTTATGTGTGTGTGTGTGTGTGTGTGAAAGACGTCCACTTTTACCTAGTTTAGTCTTTAAAATCTGGCATTTTTGGAAATTAAAGGTACTTTGAAGTAGGAAGTGTGTGTGTGGCAAGGAGAGCTGAGGGAGAGCTGAGACCCCTTGCTCCCTTGTATATCCAGTTATACATTATGGCAGTATCACAGGTTAGAAGTGAAGAGAGACTTGATTTGACAGTTATTGGACTGTGTTTTTCATGTTCCTGTAGAAGAAAGACACTTATTTAAATGCTGCTGACCTTCAATAATAATATTTCTCCACTTTTGTAATTCGATCTAATATTGGAAATTGACCATGAAAATATGAAATGGCTTTATTTATCCTGAAGAGGTGAGGGAGGTTTAGATGGAGAGGCAGGACATCGTTTTGCTCCCTTCAAGATAAATTATGTGATCATATCGTCTTGCTAATAGTAATAGAGACTTAACAGTGTGAGGGCAATTCTACTTTCTCTGGCAAGTTTAGCTTTTAACCTTATGCCCTTCATGCTCAGGAACTATTTGAGGGATATTACTTCTGTCAAGCACAAAGAGAAGATTTCTTTCAGCGAGCAAAGCCTTACAAGGGCCACCCTACAATTTTGAGGTAAAAGTATTAAAACATGATCAATTTCTAGTAGAGCATTCAATTTTTGACCTGATACTGATCTGCATTTAAGAAAAAAGTCGGTCCAATCTAAACATACTCTATATTGAAAATGACAATTACTTGAAAGTAATATGATCAGAAAATTTTGATTTATGTGATTTATGACCAGAGCATTCCAGATAATCTGAAGACTTCAATTTTAAGTTGAAAACATTGCAAAAGAATAATCTAAAATATTCACACAACGGAGAAGAACAATTAGCAAAGAAAAACCCCAAAATAATTGCTAAAGATAACCTTAGTAACACAAATGACCTAAAATAAATTCCCAAAAGTTGACTTCTTGATGACCCAAGACTATCCTGAAACTTAATTGTTAGGGTTCAGTTTCAAATGACCAAAATTCAATATGATCCAGACCCTAATCGACCCAGCCTTATTACCACCTTAGCTTCTGGAGTTTCCTGCAAACTTTATTAATTAATGCTAGTGCTGATTGTGTATTAGAGGTGGGAAAGGTTAAGCCTTCGCTTATACTGTTTTTATTTCAACTTATTCGTTTTGTATGTCTAATGTGCAGGATGCAAAAACTGGCAAAAGAACTGGGTGTGGTTATACCGGTCAGTTTCTTTGAAGAGGCAAACAATGCCCATTACAATTCCATAGCGATAATCGATGTTGATGGAACTGACCTTGGGCTCTATCGGAAATCTCATATTCCTGATGGACCAGGTGTGTGGTAAGCTGAATATTTCGGAACTTGAACCTCTGCATTTTCTTCACGACTATTTTTCTTTTGAATTCAGGTTACCAGGAAAAGTTCTACTTCAATCCTGGCGACACTGGTTTCAAGGTCAGTTTGTAGATGCGTCTATCTAAATTCTGTACTTTCTGAAACCTATATGAATTGACATTGATTTTATTGAATAGTTTCTTACTTACATCATTTTAAAACAGGTTTTCCAAACTAAATTTGCAAAAATTGGAGTTGGTAAGAAGCATTCCACCTCTATCACCTTTCCTCATTTTTCTGCTTTTAGAAATTTTAGTCTCTGGTCATTTTGGTCTTAACCATGCTTGTATTCTGGACTAAGCTCATACTTGTTGTCTGGACTAGGTTACCTATTTAAATCACTATGTCTATTTTTATAATTTACTTAAAGCAATTTAACTGTGAATGAGCAAGTCCTCATTTTCTTTTTTAATTGTTTCTGATTTTATATCAGCAATATGCTGGGATCAATGGTTTCCTGAGGCAGCGCGAGCTATGGTTCTACAGGGTGCAGAGATATTATTGTACCCTACAGCTATTGGTTCTGAACCTCAAGATGAAGGGCTTGATTCTCGTGATCACTGGAAGCGCGTGATGCAAGGGCATGCTGGGGCTAATCTGGTAATCAACTGTACTGTTCCTGGCGATCTATAACTTTTATCAGTTCTTGTTTAATGTTAGACTGCAACTTATTCAACACCATGCATCTTCTTGGAATCATTAGCATGATTACATTTTCTCCATCCTTTCTAGTTGTTAAAACAGTAGTGAGGACTGGTTTGCTGTGTCCTTAAATTAAAGATTGTTTTCTTGTGTCTTTAAATCAAGGATCGTTTTCTCATTTCCTTTTTCCATTTTGGGTACTTTGATGGTAGAAATTCAAATCACAAGTTTATTACCACTCACTGCAATTTAAAAAATTCGTATATTAACTTTTCCTTGATTTCCAGCCCTTTTGTGAAGGAGGACAATATGTAGCAGCCATAATAAAAATAAATAAATAAAAATCACAGATTGATATTATTTAGAGGAAAAAATTTACATTTGTGAATTGTGAATGAATGTTAATCATGAAACAATGGCATTTAAAATGGAAAGTTAATGAAGTGTGTTTCTGGTGGTAATTGAGGCTGAACATCATTTGTTAGCATCTTTGTATGTGATATTTCCAATTTGATCTTTTGTTTTGTTACCACCACGGAGGGGGGGATTAATGTAGTCTTTTACGAATTCAGGTACCTCTAGTAGCTTCAAATCGCATTGGGCAGGAAGTAATCCAGACAGAGCATGGAGATAGCAATATCACATTTTATGGGAATTCGTTCATAGCAGGTATCCTTGGTTTTTTATTATTGTATATTTATATTATTATTTTAGTTTATGCTGTGTTACTGAGTAAGTGAACAATGGACATGCAATTGCCGAGTATATTGAACTTAATTTGATGTGCAGGACCAAATGGGGAAATTGTTGCTGCTGCTGATGACAAAGAGGAAGCTGTGCTTGTTGCTAAGTTTGATCTGGATAAAATCAAATACAAGAGACATAGTTGGGGGATATTCCGTGATCGACGTCCAGAGTTGTACAAGGTTCTTTTGACATTAGATGGCACTTATCATTCACTGTAGTTTTCTGATGCTTATTCCAACCGGTAGAGGTAACCAGTGAACTTTCTAAAATACCTACCCTACCTTAAATTATCTACAACATGAGGAAAGAAAAGTTCATATATGTATGGAGTAAGATCGAAGAGTCAATTATTTGGACACTTTGAATTTGTACCGCAGGCCTGTTTTGTGGTCTACAAAGCACTGTTCCTTTATCTCTTTGCACTTATTCTTTCTTTCCTTTTTTTGATGTTCCTTCTGTCATTTTCCTTTTTGCCTTCAATTCTAAATGAACGAAGTAGCACTATAACTTGAGAACTATCACGTACTGCAGTACTATGGTCCTACTCTATCCAATATAGGATCCTTTCTTGCAAGATTGTCTATGTTAATTACATGCCAATGCCATAGTTTTGGATGGTACTGTGGATGATAAACATGTGGTCCCAAAAGTTTGTCGTTCTTACTTTTGTCCAGCTGATCCTTGTTGATTTCATTAATTGGCGTCCCAATATTCTGTTTGTGAGTGTCTGTTGAAGCTATAGGACATTTTCATTGAGTTGCTTTGCCTTAGTGGATTTATTTGTTCTTATTTTATTTTCTATTTTGGAGTGTCATGGATTAACTTCACCTGCATGTGCTTAGGAAAGCATAGCCAGTTCCATGCCCAAGTTGGGTTGACAGCCAGCATAAAAATAGTTAAACCCTAATATAAATCATTCTGTGAACTTGGTTATGGATAGCGGAACGGAAATGAAGGATTCACATAGCTGGCTCCAATTAGTTGGGAATTAAGCCTCAATTGTTGTCATTCTTGTTCAGTACTTCGGGTTGGAGCATATTCATAATGCATAATATCACAGTTCATGTTTACTTGTGTTAGTAATGATTCTGTTCAGATGCCCTTCTCTTGGAATTTTCTACTTAAGAGTACAGCATCAATGGCTGTGCACTAATAGCTAATAAGTTGTGACCAGCTTTCAAGACTGAAAAGATTGCATAAATAATTGTAGACAATGAGATTGATAAGCTTTAGGATGTATCCCTTCTCGGAGGTAATCCCACCTACTTGGCGATCAATCTCCAGCTGTTGGCAGAGATGTTGTGGAGTATCAAAAGCCTTAGATATGTATTTGCTTCATTCATGACATGAGTGTTTCATTGCAGTCCACATGGGCATGGGGTAGGATAGAAACAAGTCTTTAGCTATTTTTACATTTGGGATCTGTGTCATGCCATGTGTCCAGCCTATTACCTTTCAATGACTTCCATGTTGAAGAAGATTGATACAAAGAATCTCATTGGACCATAATTAATTTCTTATGGGGCCTGTAACATGCTATTTGGGAGATAAGATGCCCCTTTCTAATGTGCTTTACCTTCTGTTTTGGCTATGGCAATAATTGTCAAACTTTTTGTAAGGGCTTCTACACCTGATTTATTTGTTAGTTCGAAAGTGTATTCTTAGAAGGTTTCTAGGAGTTCTATTAAGGGCTAGGTTGGCATTATTATTGTCAATAATTTTTTTGCATAAAACTTAGGAAAAAATTTTGTGGTTCAACGAATAATAGATTTTTAGAATGTAGATTTTCTGGGCCTAAAACTAATTAGAAGAAAATTTTATACTTAAAACTTTTTCCAAAATCAATTGCAAAATACATCATTATTCCTAAACTTTGGCTTCAATCCAAATTTCTTATTCTCAAAGCTTGCCTCTTCAATGTTGTTTCCATTTCAACGGCTCAAGGATTAGTCTAGTGATGACTGGAATGATTATTTCTAAATAAATAAATAAAATAAATAGACATGACACGTACATACACTGTTGATGGTAGTATCACATGCTCTGAAGTTAAAGCTTAAAGGTGTCTTTTTGGTCTGTCATCATACCATATATCATGGGTAGTCTTGGAGGCATGATTTGTTTCTTCTTTGTAGCTTCGCAAAAAGCCCTGACGAATTTCAATTTTGAATGCTTTTTATTCTTCCACAATGTCTTTATTGCTAATTGATATTAATCGTTTCTGTGCATTATGATGTCATATGCAACTTGGAGCTCTCAACTGTTGCTTTATTTAGTCAATGTCATCGTTTTTCCTTCCAGCTTTTGTGGCTACGGCACTTAACATTTCTGTCCTGTTTGCGTACTAGATTCTTTGCCTCGACACTATTGGTCCTGTAAATTTTGTCTTTCTGTCAATTGCTAGCCATTGTGAACACCAGATTAATGTTCGTATGTAAATACCACTTACCCAAGAATATGGTACAGTTTTGATTAGTCTGTCCCAACTAGTTGGAATTTTAGATTCTGGGTTGCACGGTCACAAGGTTCCCTCTTTAAAAGTATTTGATGTAGATGTTGCCTAGTTTTTATTTCGTTGAATATTAGGAAAAGTTCATGATGTACATTTTTCCCAGGCTTTTCCAGTGGTAGGTTTTAGATCCATGTCGCTTTGTCTTGCAGGGATGAAATTTTAGTATCACATTGGGGAACAATGATAACTCTGTAGTGTCTGCAATTCTGCATGTAGGACCAGAATTAAAATATATTGTGAGTGGATCATTATATACTAATATGAGATAGCCAAATAAAGGAAATGAGCTCGGTGAATCTCTCGGAGAGATTAAAATGAAAATTGTTTAGTACTAATTATCATTAATCTCAAATATTATGTGCTCTGAATGCAAAATATATTAGAATTTGGAAAAAAAATGGGGCGGAGCGAGAAGAAGAAAGAAGGAGAGGCAAAGAGGGGTGTGTGTGTGTGTGTGTGTGTTGTGGATGAGAGACGAAGAAATAAAAAGGAAAATTATAATAAACTGTCAAGATTGTATTCCTTTTCCTCTACATAATTGATACTGGTGAAAGAAAGAGGAGCTGAAGATTTTTTAAGCAGCAATAAAAGAATACTTGTTTATAATACAGTAAGTCTTTTCAGCCATCATCAACTTTGTCATTTTTGTTACCTGTTTCTTCATCCTCATGTTCCTCGTCGGCTTCTGTATAGTTCTCTTCATTTTCTTCTTCTCCAACCTCCTCATCCTCATCTTCTTCCTCTAGAATTTCGTCTCTTGGCTGCACAAGATGCAGCTTTAGTCGCCCGTCTTCTCTATACGCATGTAAAAATTCCTGGCTGGGGATTCGTATTTGTTTGAGCACAAACCTCCCATCATGCCGGTAAGACTTGAAGGAAACCCATGGTTTTCCACTCTTGCCTATGCACGAAATTGGTGGAGGGAATGTTCGTCCACTCGACCTAGACCTCCTGATTTCTCCACTTTGATTCTCCAAAGCTGAATGCCTTGTGAAGCTTACTTTATCTTCTTGGTGTTGCCAATCTTCATTTATATCATTCTTCAAGTCCTCAACGTCACCCAAACTTTCAAAACCAAGACCTTCGGTGCACAGTTGCAAGTTCTCATAGTTCCTTGGTGAAAAGCTGTCACCATTTTTGTTAAAGCCTGTGTAGTGATGATTCTTTGGTGTTGTGGAAAACAAGTCTAGTGATGGAATTTTCTTGTTATCATATTGATTATCTATATTATCATTCTTGTTGATATTTGAAGGTGCTGCTTGTGGGATTATATCTATAAAAGATGAAGCAGCAGAAGAAAAGGAGGATACAGGAAAAGAAGGCGGTGATGATGTTGATTGAGAATTTTCTTTGAAATGAAACTCTCCAAATATTTCAGTGAAAGATGATTGCTCGATGGGTTTTACAGGTTTGATTTGGTTCCATGAAGAGAGGGATTCAAGAAGTGTAGGAGTTTCTGATAATGGTTTTTCGAAAATATGTTGAAGGCTTCCGCAGGCAGCCATGACTTCAGCTCTATAGTAATGTTTAGGATGCTATAAATTAAAGAAAGAGATAAAAAGAAGAGGAGGAGCACGAGATAGGCGTGGGTTGAAAAAATCAATACATGATGCTATTGATTAGGAGGGCCTGTTGGATGCGTTTATTTATTTTTTTTTTCTCTATATTTTCTTTATGGGTATTTGTCCACTTGGATGACAGGAATAAGGATTGGTGGTTTTGCAGATGGGTCTGGTTTTGGTGGTTATGAATTCATGGGAATTATATGGAGAACTTTCCTAGAAGATTAATATTACAAGATATGAGTAGTTGTTTTCATTCCCCTTAAAGCAAGATGATCTTTTTTTTTTCTTTTATCTCTTATGGATATCAGAGGCTGTATTCGATAAGAATTTATTAAATAACTTTTAGATGTTATTTTTTATACGGTAAAATAAAATTTAAATTATCTAAAATTAATTCATATAACGTCTAGTTTTTAACGTTTTATAAGAAGGTAGACTATTCAAGCAGTTAACACCTAAATGTTAGTGTTTGACAATAACATTTTAAATAACTTTTAGCATTTTTCTATTTTGTAAATATTGGTAACATAGCATTTAAACTAGCTTTTAGATATTACATTAGCGTTTTATAAAAAATTTACCAATGTAACGTTTAGCTATTACTGTTTTACGAAAAATTATTAAAATAGCTAATTATTAAAACAGTTAATTTTGCTGAATAAATTCTAAGGTATTGTTTGGAACAAATCATGATTGTAGAATTCATTTGTAAATGAATTTCAAGTATAATTCATTTACAAATAAATTTGTCATGTTTGGTATGTTACAATTTAAAATAAGAAATTCAATTGAATTCTATAAAATTATATTTGGAACAATTCTTAGATGAAAATTCATTTGTCTTTATTTTCTATAATAACCTTGACGTAATAATTTAACAAAAATACTAATATAAATAAATCATTCATATTTCACCATAATTAATTAATTAATTAAATTTTAAAATTTTAAATTTCATGTTATTGCAAATGTTTAAATTTTTTTTTAATAGACTAAATAAATTCAAAATTAAAAATTCATTTAGATTAGTCATATATAATAGCAATTTCATACTCTTTAAAAAAATATTGAAAAAAATAAATGAGGACAGTTTAGTCAATAATATTTGAGTGAAGGGGTAGTTTAGTCAATATAAATATTAGTGGATTAATATGTGAAATTCATTTGTAAATTTCAATAATTTTAATAGGATTTGAACTAAACTAATCTAATTCCATAGAATTCAAATTATAAAATTTAAATCTATATTTTTTTTATTTCAAACATAAAATTTTAGATTTCCAAATAAATTTTACAAAATTGTATGAAATTCATTTGTTTCAAACGGATTCTAAAACAACATTCTAAAACAGTTAACCACTATCAAAATAATTAATTTTACTGAACATATCTTACATATAATTTTCCTACATTTTCCTTCATAACTTGTATTTGGTGGCACAAGCTGCGTCTAACATTGCTGTATTGGTGGCAAAACCTGCATCAAACAATGGAAAAGAAAATTTCAACAGCAGGATGAAGGGCTGTGATGTGATGCAAGGCCAGCAGTGCACTAAGTTAAATTGTAAGATGAACCAGTAGATTGGAAGAGTGGGACCACAGACTTTTCTTTCTGTTTGTTAAAATTATTTCATTTTTAGCAATTTCCTTACCAGATAGCATGTTATCTGATAGTGCTATTGTGCTGTCCAGGGTTTTGTGATGTGATTGCTTTATGGACTAATTGTACCCTACACCCACCGCGCATCTTTACATCATCTCGGAATTTTGTTTCTTAATCACTTTCTAATCTTCTTGTTTATGAAGGTTCTTATTGTCCAAAAAGTAAGATGCAGATGTCTCACACTTCAACAAGAGTGAACATTTGATTCAGTTAATTTATGCAATTGATAATTAATTCATATTCAACCGTCAGATTACAGATAATTGTGCGTGTTTAAAAAATTTTTAAATTCAATAGTTTACAGCTTTTTTGTATTAAAAAAGTCTTAGTTCTATATTATCAATTACATATTTAAACTTTTTTCCTATTTAGCCAATTTATATTTATATTATATTTGGATTGCATTAATCTCATAACAATAATAATAATGGCTAATAATATTTTTTTTTCAAATTAAAATTTTTTTATCATTTAAGTATTTAAAAAATAATAATTTTCAATAAGATATTATTTTAAAAAATTTATTGAATATTTTTATTTATTATTTTACTATTTTTATAAAAAATTTAAAAAGTTGGAGCGATGATTATATAAATTGATTTTTTGAGTAAATTGCATATTGTAACCAAATTTAACTAACGCATTGAATATAATCGTAACGCAGTAGATCTCCTAAAGTTGAAGACTGCTAGAAATTAAAAATAATAAAATTTAGAGATGAATTTATGTAATAATAAGAAGATAATATGTGGATGTGATTTTATTGTAAGTTTGGATGAGATCATTACCAGGATGAAATGCAAAGTTAGGGACAAGAGAAAGCAAGAATTGCCTGAAAAATAAAGATCTGTCTAGCAACAGAATGTTACCTACTTGCTTTTTAAAGTTCTGTTGTCATTTGATGCGTAAAATTCTGTTATAGGATACGATTGGTTGGACTCATATTAAATAAAAAAAGAAAAAAGAAAAAAATTATCTATGATCAAATTTTAGGGTAAATGATAAAAAAAAATTTTGAATTATAGTTTTTTTTTTTACAAATTTAATCGCTTCTTTTAATTTAACAATTATAACAGTGAATTTAATTTTTTTTTGTAATTATAACTTACGTTTCGTATCTGTCAAAAGTTAACTTGTAGTTAGTACATCATTGCCACATCAGCCGAACAAGAGTTAAACAATTAAAAATGCATGAATTTTAATTATTTTTGTAATTTTAATCAATTCTTTTAATTTTGAGGGTTGATATCATATAAATTTATTTTTTTTTCAATTTATTAAATTTTACAAAATTTATTTATTTTAAAATTAAAATTATAAAAACAGACGAAGTTTAGGCTTTTTTTTAATTATTTTTTTTTGCCGATATGACATGGTAATGTCATGCTGATATGTCAAAACATGAATTTCATTAATAGCAACATCAGCAATTTCATAACAGATATAGAATAAAGACTATAATTGCAATGAAAAATAAATTCACTGTTACAATTATTAAAATTAAAAGAATCGATTAAATTTGCAAATATTTAGTGCATCTTGGTTTTTATTCTAAATGATCCTTCTATTCAAAATGAAAGTGGCTATGCTCTGTTTTACAATCTGTTGTTATTTCTTCATGAATTTAATGAAATTCATATGTAAAAAAAAAAAAAGAAAAAACATTTCAAATCTGTTGGTAAGTCTCAGGTTTAAATACACAACATCCCAAGTACAAGATGTTCAAATGGTAGCAGAAATGATATGCCTTCTATGGCAGTTGAAGTAAAATGTGAAGCTGAAGGTGAAGAGGGTGTTCAAGAGGGCTGTACACGCTTTAATCGCCTGGTCGGTGCACTACCCTATTCTCCCTACTTCTCATTTCACAAGGAAGAGAATTTATGGTTTATACTTGCGGACCCCACCTCGAATAATCTATGGTTTTCCGTAAGGTAAAATTTCATGGATGAAGTTGCTGCTATAACCGCTCTTCCAAGGCAATTGAGGAGGCAATGAAGGGGTCGGAGCAAGTGTTGAGGAGACAAGTGTAGCAGTAAGAGCAGCTGTTGAGAAGGCGCAAGATGGCTCTAGATGAAAGTTGCATTCATCAGCAATAGCATTTTGGATAGCATTTGGTGTTTTGGCAGAGTTAAAATGTCAAATATTAGTTTTTATATCTAAGATTATCCTTTCTTAGATGTCCGTTTCCTTGGAAAAATAATTGGCTGCTGTCCTTCATTTTCTTTGGATAGCAAATAAATCCAACTTAAGAAAAACTACCACCTGTTCATCTAACCACAGAAGAAAGCTTTAGTCGTGTGACTCTCTTTTGCCACATTATTTTAAATTAAAATCTATTTCTTGTGGTGTCAGCATTCGGTCAAATCCCAATCCTGAACTGTGAAAGTAATTTAATTTTATTCAGTTTTTATTTTTTATTTTGACTTATTTTTATTTAAAATAAATAATTTCATAAAATTTTGTAAAATTCATTTATAAATATTTAATATAGAAAAATAAGAAATTTAATTTTATAAATTCAATTTTATGGATTTGAATATAATTAAATTTTATAAAAGAAAAGTGAAATTTTCAAATAAATTTTACGAACTTCAATAACCTTGTAGACACTTAAATTTTATTTAAGTTAATTTAATTATTAACATAATTATTTAATTAGCCAACTAAATTATTGATTAATTAAATTAAATAATTTATTTTAATAACCGATCAAAATATTTAAAGGGTTATTAAAATAAATTTGTTGGATAAATATTATTTACTACATAAATAAATTATGCGGTAAAGTTTAATAAAAATTTACCAAGTGAACCAATCAAATTACATGTTTAGTAAGGAAACTTCCTCAAATCTCTATAAATAGGAGGCTTCACTTCATATATGGCGATATACACCATTATAGAGAGAGAATTCTAAAATATTAAAAAAAACTCTCTCTCTCTCTCTCTCTCTCTTAATTCCAAGGAATCACATGTTCTTTCAACTTCAAATCAAGATCAAGTCTCTTCGACCCTTAATTAATTGTTTAAAATTCTTCCAACTTCAAATCAAAATCAAGCCTCTTCAACCCTTGAATTATTCAAAGTTTGTTCTATGTCAATTCAACATCAAGTCTTTCGACTGTTGAATCGTATTTAAGATCAAGTCGTTTGGACTCTTGAATTGTATTCGCAACAACAAAGAGAAGAATCAGAGGACAATCTTCATCATCGTAGGAGATTTCATAATAGAAATTGTATCTACTTATTTATCATGCTATAATTTGTATTTTTGTATTTTTTTCTTAATTTTCAGGAATAAATTTTACGCAAATAAATTTTTGGCACGCCTAGTGGGACCTCTTTACCTCTCATCTCTTCACTTTGCAAATCTTGAAGTTTCGATAAATCAAGACTGTCACCCCAAAGGCCACCCGAACTGGCGATTTGAATTCTCTTGATGTCAGGTCCACCACTAACTCTAGTCTTGATAAAAATATCAAGATAAAGTTCGTCACTAAGATGTATTCAAAGACAACTTCTTTACCTCAACATGCTGTTGTTGCTTTACCAATTCTAAAGTCTACTAAGAAAAGGGCTTCCCAAAAGCGGCTAATCGCTTCAATAATAAATTCTTTTGGTATCATGTTTGTTATGATGACTAGAACTACACCAGTAGAAGAATTGGACGCTTTGAAGTTCAATTGGAAGCTCTCAATCATGCTCTTCAGGAGAAAGATAGTCAAATTGCTTACTGCATGAACAAGTTAGATAGTGTGACTGAAAAAAGTTAGATGACTGAAAAGGATGAATCTGTATCAAAGGGGTTTATACCACCAAAATAGATGGCATCAAGGGAGACCCTAGAAAAAGCTGTCAAACTTACTGTTGATAGCTCTATCTCAACTATTCAATTGAAGGAAATGATTAAAGAAGCCCTGAAAGATCAGTTGGAGACTACGATGCAGCCTTCGTATACCTACTCAAAGTAGTACACTTTGAGGATCAACATAATGAAGATGCCATCAAATTACTAACCTCTCAAGTTTCAACAATTTGATGAAAAGGGAAATCCAAGATAATAAGTAGCTCACTTTGTGAAAACTTACAATAATGCTAGCATGAACAATGATTTGCTTGCCAAACAATTCGTTCAATCCTTGAAAAGAAACACTTTTGATTGGTACATGGATCTCAAGCCTGGTTTTATTGATAGTTGGGAACAACTCGAACAGGAATTCCTCAATCGCTTCTACATCACCAAATGCATAGTTAGCATGATCGAGCTCACCGCTATTCATCTGTGGAAAGAGGAATCTATGGTTTACTACATCAAAATATGGAGAAGTCTTAGTTTAAATTGCAAAGATCGATTGTCAAAATCCTCAGCAATTGATATGTGCATCAAAGGCATGCATTGGGGCTTATGCTACATCCTGCAAAGGATCAAGCCTTATACTTTGAAGAGTTGACAACTAGGACTAATGACATGGAGCTCAGTATTTCTGATTATGGGAATCAAAATATTCTAGTTTAAGGACCCCAAAAGGGGAAAGATAAGTTAGAACTACGAAAATTTGCTAAAACACCTATTCAGCCAAAAAGTAAGCAGTATATGGCTATTATAACAATGCCAATTAAGTTGCAACCTAAGATTGAGAAGAAAAAGCATGTGAAGACCATTCCTTTTCAGCCAATAGAAAGAAAAAAGGCTACTTTGAGTGACAAACAAGAAAAGAGCTACCCTTTTTCTGATTCTGACGTTTCAAGCATGTTAGATGAATTGCTTAAAGTTAAACTCATCCAATTTCCAGAGATGAAGTGCCTAGAAGAAGCAAATTGACTGAATGATTTAAACTACTACAAGTATCATAGGCTAATTAGCCATCTGGTTTGAAAGTGCTTCGTATTGAAAGATAAAATCATGGAGTTGCAAAAAAATAGTGTCATCACTTTCGATGAGGAGGAAACAATTGTCAATTTGATAACAATAGTGGTTGATGAATTGCCAATCTCCGTAAGAAAAGAAATAATAAGGTTTGACACTTTGGAAATGGTTCAAGTTGAGGTGTTTGTTCCAAACCAAACTTCTTTGCCAAATGAATTTAGCTTGCTACAACAAGATGAGAGCATCATTAGGGGCAATGAACCTACTGACAATTAGTTTGAAGAAGAGGAATGAACTTTGGTAACTTACAAAAGAAGTAAATGGAGGAACCCGTTACCACCCGAGGCAATTCCACAGAGGAGTAAGGTGTTGAAGAAGTTTGTCAAGTCAACACAGTTGATTTCCTTGAAGACTCAACCAAAGTCTCAAAAGCCTCGAAAGAGCTTCAAAGTACAGGTAAAAGATTGCATAAAATAAAACCCTAGGTAACTAATTATTTTAGTGAAATACATGCCAAAGGAGCTAATGGGTGCTAAGTTGTCCTTTCCATGCTGTTATGTTGAAGGAGAGCTAAAGTAAGATATCGATGATGAGACCCAATAAGCAAATGCCTAGTATATGACTATGGAAAAGATCACTTTTACTAATGAAGATCGAGTGCTTGGTGATAAGCCTTATAATTATGCTTTGTTTGTTGTGGGTTATATCTATGAAAGAAAGGTAAATCGAATCTTGCTTGATCTTGGTTCAGCTGTCAACATTATGCCTCTCAAGACCTTTAAGGAACTTGGCATACCTATAGATGAACTAAAGCAAAGTCGATTGATGATACCTGGCTTCAACTAGAATGGACAAAGGTCTGTTGGTAGGATTCAACTTTAATTGTGTATTAACAAGATGGAGTCAAGCGTTCTTCTTCGTGTGATTGATGCAAGAACAACTTACAACATACTGTTGGGGCATCCATGGATTCATGGAAATAAGATGTTGCCTTCGACTGATCATCAATGTTTTTAAATACTAAAAGATGAAAAAGTAAGAACAATCATAACTGATTCCAAGCCATTTACTAAAGCTGAATCATATTTTCGATGTAAAGTTCTATTTTGAAGAATATTTGATTGAGGAAATTCAACTAGCTCTTGAGGATGTTAAAGTAAAGGCTCCAGTGAAGAAGATTAAAGAAGGGGAATCTTCCTCAATAAAAGAAGGCGAGCATGATGCCTTAATAAAGACAAGTCAAACAGTAGCTAAAAAAATAAAGCTTCATTATGTACATGTCTCTAAAGCCAAAGATGATCAATTTTCTTCCTCAAATCTAGAGGATATCATATAAGGCTTGAAAGATTTGACTCTACCGATCATTATTCTTGTTTCCCCTAAGGTTTTCAAGTCACCTTTGAAAGGTTTTGCAAGGCCTTCTAAGAGCCTGATAATTGAGCTTGGAGTATTATTAACCAAAAGAACAAGTGGTTTTGACCCTAATGCTTACAAACTATTGGCTAAAGTTGGGTATGCTTCTATTGATGTGGTAAAATTGATGAAGGGTTTCAAAAATGGTGATAGTGAGCAATCATCAACTGGGATTCCTGGAGTATGGAAGGAGAAGAGTATTGCTTATCAAGGGTCTAAAGTTATCTTGAGGTATCAAGCTCCTACTCCTTTATGCTTGAAAATCAAAAGAGAAACTTCTAGTCATATTTCTGTTGAAGAAATAAAAGAGATGAAAAGTTAGGTTTTAAGACCTTTTGTTTTCACTTGATTAGGAGTTTCTTTAAATCGTATTTTAGTCTTTGATTGAATTGAAACTCTAGAAGATGTAAATACTAAGAAAGGTAGAACTTTCATCTACCAAAGACTTCAGATTCAAGGCCAAGTAAAGAAAAAAAGAAAAAAAATAGTCTACTATTACTATAGATTACAATGACTTGCAAAGTAAGATACTCTCTCGTATGAAAAGAAAACTGAGTGGGTCATGACCACAATGTCCATATTGAAGGCAAAACCACATACCCTGGTTATAACCGGCCAAGTCTTTAATCAATCTAAGTAAGAAGAACTTGATGTAGTGATGGTTGGTCACATTACTTTTGAAGACATGGATCAAGACCAAAATCCTATTGAGGGAAATGTTGAGAATGCTTGTTTTGCTTTGGAAAAGGGAAATAGAGCTACAGTTGATGAGTTGAAAGAATTCAATCTTGGAACAATAGAAGAGTCTCGCCTAATTTTCCTCAGTATAAATCTGTCGTCTGAGGAAAAAATAGAGTATGTTGAATTACTCTGAGAGTATTGAGATGTCTTTGCATGGTCCTATAAAGAGATGTCGGGGTTAGATCCCAAGGTAGCAGTCCCTAACTTGGCAATTAAACTTGGGGTGAAGCTAGTGAAACAAGTTCAAAGACGATTTCGTCCAGAGTTGATTCCACAAATAGAAGCTAAAGTTAATAAACTCACTGATGCAGGTTTCATAAGGGAAGTCAAGTATCCTATTTAGATCTCAAACATTATTCTTGTTAGAAAGAAAAATGGATAGTTAAGAATTTGTGTAGATTTTCGAGATCTAAATAATACATGTCCAAACAATGACTTTCCTCTTCCTATCATTGAAATTTTGGTGGATGCCATCATTGGTTATGAACGACTTTCCTTTATGGATGGTTCGTCTAGCTACAGTCAAATCCTAATGGCTACTAAGGATGTAGAAGCAACAACATTTTGAACACTGAAAGGTATATATTGCTACATAGTTATGCCTTTTGCATTGAAGAATGTTGGTGCTACCTATCAGCGAGCAATGCAAAAGATCTTTGATAAATATTTTAGCCTTAACGTAAATTTCAAATGAAAATGAATCCTTTAAAATGTGCATTTGGAGTCTCTTCAAAAAAATTTTTAGGGCTCATTATGAGATATCGAAGTATTGAGATTGATCAGTCAAAAATTGATGCAATACTCAAAATGCTAGAACCTCACAACATTTATGAACTTAAAAGCTTACAAGGGAAGTTGGCATACATTCAAAGATTTCTTTAAATCTAGCCAGTCGATGTTAACCATTCAGCCGACTCGTAAAAAAAGGTGTCCCTTTTGAATGTGATGAAGCATGTAGCAATGCTTTTAAAAGCATCAAGTCGTACTTGATGAATCCACATGTTCTTAGAGCATCAATATAGGGGCGTCCCCTCATTTTGTATATTACTGCTCAAGAATGCTCTTTAGGAGTATTATTAGCACAAGAAAATGATAAAGCAAAGGAGAATGTGTTGTGTTATCTCAGTAGAACACTAATTAGTGATGAGTTGAACTATTCACTAGTTGAGAAGATGTGTTTAACGCCAATGTTTGCTATAAAAAAACTGAGGCATTACATGCAGGCACATTCAATTCGACTGATTTCATATGCTGATCCCATCAAATATTTAATGGTCAAACCAGTCTTATCGAGAAGATTAGCAAAGTGGGTCCTCTTACGCCTAGAGTTTGAGATCACATACATCCCATAAAGAGCAACAAAAGGGCAAGCCCTTGTTGATTTTCTTGCAAACCATTATATTCCTCATGATTGGAAGTTCTCTGAAGATTTGCTAGATGAAGAAGTTTTCCTTGTTGAAGTTCCACAACTTTGGAGAATGTTCTCTGAAGACTTGCACTTTCAAATTAAAAGGATGGGGTACTAGTGGCCTACGATGGTAACATATTACATGAATTATGCCAAAAGATGTCAAGAGTGACAATTACATGCAAACTTAATTAATCAACCACCTGAGCCACTTCACCTGATTGTAGCATCATGGCCTTTTGAAGCTTGGAGATTGGATGTTGTAGGACCACTTCCAAAAATTCAAATGGCCACCTCTACATTCTTGTTGCTACTGATTATTTCTCAAAATGGGTTGAAGCTGTTCTGTACAAAGAAATCAATAAGGAGACTATAATGAGCTTTATTAGAATGAAAATTATTTATCATTTTGGTGTGTCTCGATACATTATAACTGATAATGGAAGGGAGCTCTACAATAAAACCATGGACAAGTTATGTAAGCAATTCAAACTTAAATAATATAATTCGACTATGTATAATGCACTAGAAAATCGGCTTGTAGAGAAACTCAACAAAACTTTAGGCAAACTTCTCAAGAAGATAGTCAATCGATCAAAAAAGGATTGACATGAAAGGCTAGGGGAGGCATTATGGGCTTATCGGACTGCATATAGATCATCAACTGAAGCAACTCCATATTCGCTTATTTATGCTGTAGAAGCTATTCTTCCTCTCAAACAACAAATTCCATTCTTGAGGATTGCCATTCAAGAAGGTCTCTTTAATAAAGACAATGCTCGACTTTGCTTGCAAGAGTTAGAAGCACTAGATAAGAAACGACTTGAAGTGCAACAATGGCCAACTAAAGGATGGTGTCAATGAGCATTTCCTTTCTCTACTTGATCACTGTATCATTTTGTACTTGAATGATTATGGTTGTGGGAGAAATTACTATCAATAAAAAGTAGCCTACAGGTGATGAATCATTTACAGAAAGTCACTCTTAAGGACATTGCAAACCAAACGATCAAATAACAAGAGACAACACACCATGGCGGATGTGGGCCTTACTGATCATATTCATCTTGATAAGATAAAGTTAAAAAATTCGAAGTCATCAAAGGTGATCGTCGAATTTCAAATGCAAACATTATTTGGATTAGTCCAGATACAACTATTGGATAAGAAATCCATCCAAGACTGAGCACGGAGAAGCTTCTATGGATTCCATTCAAATTGTTCCAACTCATTACACTTATTAAAAAGTAGCTTTTGCAACTTAAAAAGGGATTGCTCATCTTTTGCATTGTGGATTGGCATAGCTTTAACTTTGGATTTCCTCACGAATTTTTAAAACCACGCTTTGTTTCTCTAAGACATCACTTTTCATATCTTCTAAGGAGGATTCAAGTACTTTCTTCCTTAAAGTCAACCTTGCTAGCTCTTCCTCAATTTTGATAAGTTCATCTACAAATTAAGAACTATTAATGGCTTCTTTCTCAAGACTCAAAGAATCATCCAACTGCTCTCTCAACTTCTCTAACTTCTTTAGTCGAAATTCTGACAAAATGCTTAAGGAAAAAGATGATTTTAGCTGCAAGAAATCATTTACAAGTTGGAGATGGCTTATAAATTGCTCCCTTAAGATAATGGTATCAAATGCTTCTCCTTTTTTAAGACCGTCAAAAACTATATGAGCTTGTTCAGTAAGAGAAGGAACGTGTGATGTACGAGTTCGGTCAATCTTAGCTTTTAACCCCTTCCATGCCATTACTAAAACTTTATAGCGACAGTCGATCATAAAATCATTACCACAAAATGCAGACACTTCAAAAGTAGCATGACAACTTGCTTTTTTTATCTGATGAACATCTTGTTGTTTTCCCTCATAATGACCAATGCTAGATTTTTTCAATGTAGGATTCCCATTAAGATCCTTCTAAATAATTAAAGAAAGATCATAAGTTGATGGGTGCCGAGACCACCAAAAATAATTCCTACTCTTCCTATACTAAACAAATCGTAGATAGGGTGAGAAGGGTCGAACCTTAGAGACTAATAAAATCTGATTTTACAGTTGAGACCAATTGATAATGCAAATAAATAAAGGGGGATTTTGATCAAATAGCAATTGAAAATAATAACTAAGTAAACAGAGAGTAATAAATTAAATAATTAAAAATCAATAGAAGAAATGATTCAGCCAAGGGTGATTCATAGCACGGGATTCTCTTGATCGATCATTGATACAAAGA